>JAGVSP010002975.1:0-55196 GCA_022494985.1 Micrasema minimum | reverse complement strand
TGAAGACTTAATGTTGTATTATACAAAATGGATTGTAAAAAGATGTTATCGATACGATACGATTCACAATTGGCAAACGCCACGAAAACGTGATAATCTTTTAATCTTAATCCCTTATGTTTTTATACTAAGTATGTTTTAACTATTGGTACCTATTATGCATACCTAATCCTTGTTTGTTATCTACTACTTTCCCTCATCCGCACCAATGGTGCATAGGGCACTGCATCGGTGCACCAAGCGCAGTGTATCTTGATCATGTTATTACCATGAAGGCAAGATGATCAGTCTTACGCTTCAGTAATACTAGTCCAAGGTATCACACATGAAATATCAATATGAAAATCACACGTAAAGACCCCTACGGGAATCAAACCCACGACCTCTGGCATGGTAGCCCAACGGGCTTAACCACTGCAAAACGTAATAGATCAGACGGCCTTATAACAGAGGGGACAATACCACAAAACACCCAGGCTTAAGAAAAATCACTGTTGTTTTCTGTGATCTCGCCGGGAAACGAGAATCAAACCTGTAACCTCCGCCTCTGTGTTGTGACGTTTTACGTCCACTGTCGTTCGTTATTTTATATTATTAATTTATTTCATAAGTAACCTACCTACATATTTTTTTAATCAATAATATTTTTGTTGTTTTCGAAATTATATGAAATTGAGTAGGTAGGTTCTAAAAATAAAATGAAGTGCCCACGACATGTGGCAACACAAAAAAGTAATTGAATGCTAAAAATGGGCGGGAAGAGCGTGCCGCGAACGCCGCCCTTTTCCAAATTTAAAAATCATTTTGCGGATCTTTATTGGATTCGATTTTTTTTTTCTTCACTTTTTTCGAAAAAACAATAATAATTCCAGCAGCTGATGTAGTAAAAACCACATTTTTCAAATAGCCGCTTTGATAAACATTCTACTGCGTAAATATCCAACGAAATAAAAAAAAATCCTGCCTGCATCTTATTCGCAATATTTTCTTCCACTTTTTCCAGTTAAAACTGAATCTATTTAATTTCGCGGATTAGCTTTTGAAAAATCGGTAGAGTTGTGCTGGACTGAAAAAAGACTCAATAGTCTTTAAACCAGTCTAGGGAAAGGGTGGGGCTTTGACTGCCTGCATCTTATGATGCATAGGGCACCATGCAAGCACTAATAGTGTCCAGTCGATTAAACCACGATGATAACAATATGACCAATGAATGACCAGTCTACGCCAAGTCCATTTTTTCCATTTTAATTAGCGTAAACCAGAAGTGTGTTATTAATAATTCTTCACGCTCGCGCTGAACCGCCTGTCCTTTTGTTACCGGTCAGATGTTGATGGTGATTTATTGGCATGATAGAAATGAGAATCGTTTTTATATTTAACAAAACGATAGAGATGATTCGGTTGATTCAGCATCGTTTTAATGCGCACAATATGCGCAAAATTACGCGGTTAAAAATGGAGTTTGAACTTTTTTCGAGGAAGGCCGAGAAAGACAAGCATGATCAAGTAAAACAAGTACTTGAAAGTGGGCATGTAAGAAGTCGGAACAATCGACGTGCGTGCATGAGAAGATGTATGAATGTGGAGGAAGCAAGAGAAGTATGCCAGGACAGAGTGGTGTGGCGTTCTATCCTCTCTGCCCTACCCCTTCAGGGAAATGGCGTAATGGCTAGATAGTTAGTTAGTTAGAACATTTTTCCTACTTAAAAATTAACTTTGGTATGTGTACCTATTTACATTTTTTAACATAATTTATTTTAGAAGTAGGTGGTACCTACCTAGCTTTTACAAATCTTACATGCATTTGTTTTCTTTTTTTAAATTTAAACTGGGTATCCACGTCATTACTAGACAACTACGTCACACGTTTCAAAGTATTGGCCTAAGTGCTGGAGTCTTTATATGGAATTTTATAATAATTGTTGTTACGAAATTTTTAGAAAATTTGTTTAGAAACGCCCATTCTAGTGAATTATTTTTCGAAGCCTACTCCACGACCGTTTTGAAGCAACGAAGTAGATTTATAATTTTATTATTCGGTTGTGAAATTGGCATACGTATATTTTGTGATTAGTCAATAGTTAGAAAGTAGAAAATAGTGCATGCCAAAATGGTATTTATTTCCCCACTTCACGATGTGAGTCAGCACTTCAAAACTACCTAATACCTTCAATACTTGGAGTTAGCATTATGTGGTGTCGATATTGTTATTTCATTATGTGTGGGTCGTACGCTGAATGATAATGCCCCGTCTCACCTCCCGTTTAGTAACCGCAGATGTCATCTTCCACCCTCAACCCTCAACCTCCCTTGACGGCTGATAACTGATCGACCTACACTAGGTAGGTACCTACCCTTAACTTACCCCCTTTATCTTCTATCTTTGTATAGAAAATACATTTTTATGTAGTGTGGCTATGCAGATAGGTACTATTTTGTGCTATGTGCCATACCATGAAAATTAATCACGCAAAATAGGTAGAGAATAACATATCACAACCCTCTTCTTTATACCCCTCTGGTACATACTAACTATAGAAAAAACTCGCATATATGGCGAGCCTCCAATAATTTTAATAAAATATCTAAAACATTGAATATAGATTTATTTAAGAATAACCATGGTGATGTGCGGCGTTTGCTTTCTGAGTGAAATCACACTTTGTTGATCACATTTTGTTGAGTTAGCATTTTTTTTCTTACTTTTCTAACTTTTTACTCACTTTTATTTACGTATAATTTATTTTTAGTAATCTTACGATAAGAATATTTTTCTTTCTTTTTTACCTATTTTTTTTACTACCTGTGAAAACCTCTAATTGGTCTACTCTGTTTTCTTTTAATGTTTATTATAATGACTATTTGACTGTTGGTTTTCCTATAAATAAATAAAATAAATAAATATAGGTAGGTACCTAGCACCTACCTATTTTAATTGAGTTATTTGGTTTTAATGGCCGGAGGGTTTTTATAGTATAATAATGTTATACATTACATGCCTATGATTAAATAAAAAAATAAAAATGATAAAATACCATTGTACCTATTCATTAGATACCTACATAAAAATAAGTTAGACTCCGTATGAATTATATACGTATTCCATAGATTTTACATGGATAAACTAATGAAATTCTACATGTAGGTATTATACTAACGTAATTCCTATCAGTTCAAAAATATGGATTGAGTTTGAAAGCCGAGATTGAGTTTGAAAACAGCTAAAAGAGAATCTAGTATATATGGAGCTGAAATTCCAACCGTCCATGCGCTTTGTAGCTGCAAGACAGACTGGAATCCAGTACCTCACCTAGTACCTATGCATGAATTCAATTCAACAATCCTTAAATGGTTGTTTTCAGATTTTTGTATTCGTTAATAGGGTTCTTCCCGATAGCATGAATATCCTTGAAAACGTTCTAAATATTTAAAGTATATTTTCACAATTCCAACGATATAAAACACAATGATCAAAAATCTAGTTTTCATTTATAAATTGATGTTTTAAAAACACGAAAATACGAATGATTTTTAGCGCCCGTTATGGTTAATGACGTCATACCCGTCTACCGTGAAAGGCGTGAAATTCATTCCGTAGTGAGCGCCTATATTGCTGTGACGCCACACCGCATGCGCGCCAAATGGAGGATTTGAAAAAGAGCTATTTCAAACCGCGCTAAAAAATTCATATGACATCGTAAAAATTTTAAAAAATTCCCGTGAAATTGTAATTTTTAAATCAATTTTTTTTAATAAAAAATCGGGAAGATCCCAATCGGTATTGGAACTAACGAAGAAAAAATATTTCATGTAGGTACCTACCTACCTACTTAATAACGATTTAAATAATTGATTGAGACAATGACAAGAATACAAATGACAAAAATTAATGATAATAATGATTCAAAACATAAGGATGAAAGTAAATTAAATGCAGTTGAATTGCGATCTCTCAGGCGAATGTGTGGTAAAACTATGTATGATAGGTGCTAATGTTGAAATTAGAGCAGAATGCAAGGCTGAGATAAGCATTATCGACAAAATTAAGAAAGGTCTTTTACGTTGGTTCGGTCATGTAGAGCGAATGGATGATGAAAGAACGGCTAAAAAAATATATGATGCGACTGCGCCTGTATGTAGAAGTCGAGGAAGGCCGAGAAAGACATGGCATGATCAAGTAAAACAAGTTCTTGAAAGTGGGCATGTAAGAAGTCGGAATAATCGACGTGCGTGCATGAGAAGATGTAAGCAAGAGAAGGATGCCAGGACAGAGTGGTGTGGCGTTCTATCCTCTCTGCCTACCCCTTCGGGGAAATGGCGTGATGGTTAGTTAGTTTTTAGTTAGAATACATCGGATGAATGATAAAAAGATTTTTACAAATCATCAGATCTGTCGCGTGTCGCGGGGGCGGGGGCGGGTTGGGAGTTGTGAGGACAGCAAGAAACGTCTGCATCTGGGGCTGTGATGACAACCACCAACCACCCATAGGCGGCGTCATTGCCATCACCAACCGTATTACATTTTCATTATCACCCACCATCACAACGTCATCAGAGGAGACGTCATCAGAGGAGACGTCATCGAATATCTTCAACGACCACGGCTCACTTATCTTTAAATGCAAGATAGGTAATAACTAAAAATGTAGGTTAGCAAAATCTGGAAGGATCTATAGTATTATTATAATTATATCAAATCGTAAAAATGATAGTCGTAGTGTACATCAGAAATGTCTGCCGAAAAAATTAATCTCAGTTATGTTTAGTGTGCCAACGATAGACCAAATCTATAAACAATATTCTATTTTGGAAATTTATAAAAAAAACAATTAAAACCTAATCTATCAATGAGATACCATAATAATATAAAAATTCCAAAATTTCATACAAAACATTTCGAAAATAGTTTCTTATATAAGGGAATCATGTATTTTAATGAATTGCCCAATGAACTAAAAATTATTAATGTCTTTAAGAAATTTAAATTTAAACGCATTTATTTCAAACAACTATAATCACTATCTTTTGCTTACTTAATTGTTTATTTTGCACATCTAGTACCTAGATTTATTTTTTAATTTACCTTACAAAGATTACTACTTATATTTTACCTTATTGTACTACTTATATTAATACTTTATACTAGACTTATATTATATTACCACTTATATTATGTATCTTTAGCGTAACCTCCCTCACCAAGCACAAGAGCTTGTTTTTTTTATTGGTGAGGTATAGCGTTATGATTATTTTGTAAAATTATTGTGTTATTAAGCTTTGTAAATTCGTTAATATATTAAATAAATTTAAAAAAATAAATAATGTCTGCAGAAAAAATAATCTGCATCGGTTCTTAAGAGTAGGTACCTACTTACAATCATGGCATATTTTTTGCACCTGGTAACTCTGAATATTTAACCTCAATTCATTAGCAATTAGGTTTCTGTGACAGTTCGAAAAGTTTGTTTATAATTGTGTTGTTATTACATGTAAGAAACATTAATTTAACAATAATATCTTTTTCTTCCATCAGTCCTTCCAGATTCTACTCGGGCCTCGGTCGGGCGGCTCTGTGGACCTCCGTAAATTAGGTTTCTGTTTGTTGGGACCATTGATTAATTGATACATGTATCAAAAATCGATGCGCGGAAGCGCCGAAAAGCCCCGCAGGGCTAGCATTTTACAGTCGAAAAAGCCGGCTGTTATCTGCTAGTTTCAATTATTGTCTAGCACTAAATAGTGGAAATGACATGAGTAGGTACTTATCTTCCTATCTGTGTTCTAAAAAAATATTGAATTGTAATGCAGCACACCAGAAATCCAATCCAAAAGTTCCTTCCACGTGTGCTTACCTCATGGATTACCAGTACGTCTGCAATGGAATACAGAATGTAAAATAAACACATAGGTAGACATAAATATTTAAATATAAACCTTAAATTATATTATACTTATAAAATAATTTTTTTTATTTATTTTAATATTTATTTATTTAATACATTATCGAATTTACAAAGCTTAGTATCACAATAATTATACAAAATTATCATAACGCTATACCTCTCCAATAAAAAAGACAAGCTCTTGTGCTTGGTGAGGGAGGTTACGCTAAAAAATACATAATATAAGTAGTAATCATAATAAGGTAAATATAGGTAGTAGGTATAAGGTATTTATTTATTTATTTCATATGAACGGTACTCGGTACCTTTTACAATAATAAGTAAAATAGTTAACAAAGTAACACAATAATATTAAGATTACAATATGTATAATAATAATAAAAAAAAAATAATAATAAATTGATGATGCAACAATTACATTAAAATTGCAATAAGTATATAATATGATAAATAAAAAAATTCAATATGTACGATAAATAACGAAAACAAAACCTGATAACTCTGATACATCATTGTATTACATGAACTACATGAAAATGTTAAATATGAATTATTAATTAAATATGAAAATTGAAAAATTTAATAAGTCAAAAAAAATTTATAAAAAAAATTAAAAAAAATTAAATTGTTAATAAATTAGTAAGTATGATAGAGTACATTAAATTATGTACATCGGGTCCGTATAATAGTAAGTAGTAAATATAAGTAGTACAACAAGGTAAAATATAAGTAGTAATCATAGTAAGGTAAATTAAAAAATAAATCTAGGTACTAGATATGCAAAATAAACAATTAAGTAAGCAAAAGATAGTGATTTTAGTTGTTTGAAATAAATGTGTTTTTAAATAAATATATTCGTAAATATAAGTTATTTAAATAACAAGATGCGGATGCTTTCTTTTTTACTTGTAACTTGTAATATTTAAAACTGTGGCATTTTCCTCCAAATCCATTTGCTAAATTCCTCGTGGCAAAAAATAAGGAAATAAAAATCATAAATAGGCATCATCTGCCACTAGCTCATTAAACCACGCGCCTAACTGAAATCCCCTTGTTCACGGAATGGCATTCGTTTTTTTTTCTCCTTTTTTTCTATTTTTGTTAGTCGCGCACCTCCCTAACTCCATACCCTATTCCGTTAATGTATCTCATTTCTGTATTATGGGGGAGACGACAAACAAATATCCCCCATGCTTATTTTCTAAAATAGAATCCGTGGGGAGGAGTGTTTTAGAAGGCCCGCCATTTTGTAGATGAAAAAACTCGCGGTTCTTTGTGATTGGCTCAGCGCTGATAAAAAAGGCCCCGTTTTTTTCTTATTTCTTTTTACGCGGGGCGTAAACTGTGGTTTTTATCGATCCCGGAGCAACGCCCATGTTTTGTGTAAACTCCGCGTTCGCTGTATAACATAGAGCAACTGAAATAAATTGAGATGAAAAACAAACAAAACAAAATTGCCAATTCGTTCACGAGAACGTCATTTTTTGCGATCGGCGATCTCTCAGGCGAATGTGTGGTAAAACTATGTATGATAGGTGCACTAATGTTGAAATTAGAGCAGAATGCAAGGCTGAGATAAGCATTATCAACAAAATTAAGAAAGGTCTTTTACGTTGGTTCGGTCATGAATGAGTAGAGCGAATGGATGATGAAAGAACGGCTAAAAAAATATACGATGCCTATGTGCCTGGATGTAGAAATCAAAGAAGGCCGAGAAAGACATGGCATGATCAAGTAAAACAAGTGCTTGAAAATGGGCATGTAAGAAGTCGGAATAATCGACGTGCGTGCATGAGGAAAATGTATGTGGAGGAAGCAAGAGAAGTGTGCCAGGACAGAGTGGTGTGGCGTTCTATCCTCTCTGCCTACCCCTTCGGGGAAATGGCGTGATGGTTAGTTAGTTAGTTAGTTAATTATTCCGGATATGTATTAAACTAATCAAAATTTCGATCCACAAAATTTGGTAAAAAATCCCTAATGAACATTTCTCGATCCCAATATAATAATCCCATGAAGTAAAAATAAATAAATCAATACATAGTAGAGGCCTTAAAGATTTGTATTTAAATATGTTTTTCAATAATAGTTCTGATGTTTAAGGTTCGGATTAAGATTGAATGTGTTAATTTTATATCGTCTTTCTTATTCGTGTTTGATTGTGCAATATGTAATTAAAAATGTATGTAATACCGGTCTCAAAATGAGTTTTTATAACTCTTGGGAATATAATACATGTATGATTTATAAAATTATAAATTTTTAAAAAAAAAAAACTTCAATGTTAATTTACCAGCGAATTTACTTAAATTTATAATAAGTATGGCTTGCATTAGAAATGGCTGAATTCTAATTTTAATTGTTAATTTTTATGAAAAAATGCAATTAATATTATTTGCACATATTTGAATATAATTTTCAATAATGCCTAAGCGGCCCTCGCTTGAAATTGGAATTCAATGTTTAGATTTTGTCGGAAATTATTTGTGTGTTTTGTATTACCTACAACTAAAAAGCGAATTTTACGCATTACAAAAAATATATTTTCTTCAGAGATAATACGCACAAAAAAATATATATAAGCACTGGGGACGTTTACAATGTCCTATTGTTATTTAAAATATTTTATTATGGTGCGTAAATCTTGGTAAAATAGTTGTAGTTTTTTTAACGAAATCTGCAAGGGTTTTGTCCTTGGTTCGTTGTCTTATTTTACACGGCCATAAAACATTCTTTCACTTTCATTTGGCAATTCTTTTTTCCTGCTTTTTGAAAGCCCTATGCAAGTTTTAGTAAACTGTCCTCAGCCGGTGAAAGCCAGGAGTGAGGGGCTTGGGCTACGTTGGATTGGAGATTGGACATTTAATTTTTTTTTTAAATGTATGATGTATTATTATTTATGAGTAAATTATTATTTACTCATTAATAATAATAATTCTACCTCATCTCTGTAGGAATATAAAATGTAATATATACCTGCTCCCGTCTTGGGATAAATCCAGATTTGTGTATTGTAAGTATTTGAACATACCCAAAATGTTGTATAAAATTCCTGGTTTAAATATAAGTTAAATAAATTGCAGAGTCATCTGCGGGCGATTACTAGTAATTAATTTAACTCGGTCAGAGTCTTAGTTACAAAAATGAAGTAATTTGCTAATAAATACTTAACTTCAATATCAATTACGCGCTGGTTAGTGGTTTTCAATTCGTAACATATATACAAAATCAAAAATGTTACCTGGTGTGGATATTCGCTAATAAGCGGAATGGGGAATGTTGTAGTACATAAAGTGGCCACTTAACCCAGCCAATGACAGGTCATAAGCCCTGTAAACGCTCGAATATCCATATTCCTGAATTTCAAAAAAATAATAATTGAAAAAATTCTACGTCATCTCTGTAGGAATATAAAATGAAATATATTATTTATAAGTAAATAAGAAGCTAGCAGCTTTGTAAAGCGAGCACTTCATATTGAAATAAAATCACAGAAAATATTCAAAATCTGTCGAATGTATTCAACTTATGAACCGGGTTGTGTTCTAGTGGTAGATTCGAGTCTCTAGGTTCGAATCCAACTCTAGCACAACTTGTTTTCTGGCACAGTTATTTCCAACCATTTGAAAGCAGCCCCAAAATTGAAATATTTGAGTATGTCATAAAAACTCAAATGTACGAGTATGTTTTTCTGTTAAAAAAAAAGAAATACGTTTAAAAAATTTGACTTTTTACTACATTTTGGGTATTTTTTATATTTGTAACTCCTAGCTAGTCAGACTAGATAATTACGACTGTGGATCACTTTAGCCGACTTTTGAGAATAGGTGTCTTAGAAGAATTTTAGGTGTGCGGTGGTTTGACTTTGTAAGGAACACAGTGGTGAGGCAACGGACACAGAAACCCTTGGTATCTACTGTCATCCGGCGAAGGCGTTTCGGCTGGCTAGGCCATATACTACGTATGCCTCCCGAGAGGCTTAACCATGCTTGCCTATTTTACAAGGCATCAGGTTCTCGGCGTCCTGGTCGTCCACTGATGACAATTCGTCGGCAGTTTGCGTCAGAGCTGCGGGACGTGGACTCGACTTGGGAGGATGCACGGGAGCTGGCGGCCGATCGCTTGGACTGGAGGCAGTTTATGGATTCCATATGCTCCACATAGGGAGCGGATATGATGATGATGTGAATCACTTTATATATACGAGATGTACAATTTAATGAATTGCTTACATGCAGCTAATATATTGTGTATGCTATACACCGTTTCCCACGATGAGACCGCGAAACTCCAGAGGGTGATTTTTCATGATATTCTGAGAAAAAAATCTTAGTAAAGTTTTTCAAAAAACTCAATTCTAATTTCTTAAAAAAATGATTAAAATATGAATAAAAATTCACGCGTGTAATACCGTCCATTTTTGAAACTGGCTAACACCACGTGACCTGCACCAATTTCAGATATGAAATTCGAATTTTGAATGTCCGCACGGCGTTCGGTGACCAGAGCAGACCCCCACTCCTCCCCGCCCACCGCCACCCCGCCACCGCTAGCATTTCAAACAGAAGCCAGTATTACATAGTCGCTTTTTATTAATACTTTTTTTTTGATTAATTATTAAAAATGCCCGGATCAAAAAACTTTATAAGGATTTTTTTCTCAGAATACCATGAACAATCACCCTCCGGAGTTTCGCGGTCTCATCGTGGGACACGGTGTATAATCAAACAAACCCTTTTTGTTGATAATACATAATATTAAGTATTTAGGTACTTTATTAAAATTATGAAAGGTCTTTTACGATGGTTCAGTCAAGTGGAGCGAATAAATAATGAAAGCACGGCTAAAAGGATTTACGACGCGAGTGCCTCTGGATGAAGAAGTCGAAGAAGGCCGGAAAAGACATGGCATGTACCTACAACAAATATTTGAAAGTGGTCATGTGAAAAGTCGGAATAATCGACGTGCGTGCATGAGAAGATGTAAGAACGTGGAGGAAGCAGTGGAAGTGTGCCAGGACATAGTGGTGTGTCATTCTATCCTCTCTGCCTACTCCTTCGGAGAAATGGCGTTATGGTTAGTTAGTTAGTATTAAAAAAAAAATTATTATACACAATTTTTATTGTATTTTTAATAACGACTTATCTAAGCATATTTTTTCAGTCCCAGTATTTTTAGTGACTTAGCACATTATTTTTTGTATTTATTTATCTTCAAGTTCATTGAAAAACACTTCCCTAGTCCCAACTGTCTATTTTAGGTTTAGCAAGCACGTGCTTCAGTATCCAATTTCCAAAAGTCGCAAGTACCATTCGACTCGAGTCAATATTAGCCCTTGCGTGTCGGATGGGGCCCCAGCTGAAGATTGGTATTATTTTCGTTCTATGTTTCGTGAAGGGATTTTTTAAAATATGTATGCAAAAATATTAAGAACAAGATGTCCGAAAAACAACTGGTGAAGGAACGTTTTCGCTTATAATTGTGTTCGGATAAAGTGTTCGAACTTCATGTTGTTTAATGATTTCAGGGGTAATCAATTAAAAAAAAATCTTCAAATTATTAAGTTTTATAGAAATGATATGCATAATCAGCAATATAACAAGGGATAGGTCTTGGAGGAATAACTATAATAATAATAATAAATTATCAAAATAATCATAATAAATAATAGGGTAGGTAGTGGGTAGCTACTCCGCCTCCGTCCGCAAAGCGAAGCTGCGAAGTGCAACCATTTTTTCATTTATTATGTGTGCCTGGATGTAGAAGCCGCGGAAGGCCGAGAAAGACATGGCATGACCAAGTACGTCAAGTACTTGAAAGTGGACATGTGAAAAGTAGGAATAACCGGCGTATGTGCATGAGAAGATGAATGAATGTAGAGGAAGCAAAGGAAGTCTGTCAGGACAGAGTGGTATGGCGTTCTATCCTCTCTGCCTACCCCTACGGGGAAATGGCGTGATGGTTAGTTATGTTTTAAAATGTTTCCCTCTGGATTAAATTTCCTTAGCTTAGAATTTAAGAATCTTATGATCTGTGTCCGTTCTTTTGCCGTTGCGTCCGTTCGCTTCACATTGTAAATACTTATTTAAATTTGCGTTTGGTGATCCCTCGCCCATAAATAAAAGCACAAATATTTAAAATTATGAAATTAGACACTTTATAGAGCCCCACTTTAGAGTAAAAAACACTTTTGGTGTGCTTTACAATTACCTTTAACAGCTCCTTAGCTGGAGTTCAACACATCCTGCATCTACCAAGCCCATGGACAGTTATGCAACTTCTAGCCCCTTTTGAATGAAGATACATAATAATATGTTGTTATTTCATTTAACTACATATTTATATATGTAGATATGTCGTTTTAAAGACTAGTTATTGGAAGATATTCTATCATACAAAACGAAGGAACATATTTAAAGTACCCATGACAAATGCTGATATTGATATTTACAACTTTAATATGAAGGTTTAAAAACAAACTTTTTAATGATGATTGATCTGACTTTAGTTTTATGAATTTACCACATCTGAAATGTTTACCTTCCGCACGTGTTCCGGGGTCACATGTCGGACAGATTTCCCTTTTTTTACCCCAAAATTTAAAGCAGGAAACTGCATCCCCTAACTCCCGATTCCTTCACAATCCATTCCATAGGGAAGGATACGTTCCTACCTAGGGAGGTGGATCGAGATAAGGGTAGGAACCAAGTACCCACAATACTAGTTGTAAGGAGGGTAGAGAGGAAGAGGGTGAAGGAGGTGGTTTTCTTCTCAGTTTTTGTCTCCCCGCGAATTTTGGCTCGCGCCCCCAGCGCGTGCTTTTGATTAAGAAGGGGATTGTACCCCGTGTCTTGTTTTGTCCTGGACTCCCCCAATTGCTTCAATAAGTACTTATAGGGGTTGGATCACCAACTCCGGAAATAAGGCAAAAACCGATACATAAGAATATTGCGTAGGTATTAGGTACCTACTATTTCTTATTTTGTCGTTACAATTGAAGACTTATGAAGGCGTTATGTAGCTTAAGCATAAAGCTAAGATATTTTGGGATAAAGTTTTGAAGTCAGCATAATTCCTTTATAAATGTAACCCTTTTCCAATGTTTTTTAATCCATGTTTATACTACTGTCTTTTCCCTAATAAACCCTTCACCCGTGTACAGACTTTTTTTAATATGCCGCTTATTGCCTTCAACTACTCACAAAATTTACATCTTCAATATTTTTTAATTATTTTATGAACCATGAACTAAAAAAATGTTAACATGTTTTAAAACAATGAATTAGGTACCCGCATTATGAAATACGCTTAAAAATAAATATTTACTTACTTACTTCAGCTTTTTAAATCTAGGAAAAAATAATGAAATCTATGTTTTTAAGAATATATTTTTATTGAAATTGAATTTTATAAATAATACAATCTGCTTAAAAGAATTTTACAATAATTTGGATATACATATATGAGAATACTTTCATCTACCTATTCTACACGCAAAAACAAATAGCACGATTTTATTATAAATTCCTAATACATATAGGTACTTAATATATGACTAATTTACATGATTTATTTAAGGTTGCCTGGAACGCCTTTTAATAAAAATATACCTACTTACTTACAATGCAGATTACTAAATTTTACATCAAACTAAGTCTAACATTGTGGTTACTATTTTAAAAAATATTTGGCATAGATCGACTTACAAAACTTACGCATTCAAAATTATACTAGTTTTAGAAGATAATATTTAAGTATGTTAAAATAATCCTATAATCCTTAGAAGAAAAAGAAATCACAATTAAAATATTTTGTTTTGTGGTCACGCGTCCTTAAAATAATAAAAACAATAAAAAATAAAAAATAAAAAATCAACAAAATTGCATTCTTTCGAAAACAAATCTCCTCTCTCAGTCTTTCATATTATTTGTTTCATTGGCCCCCCAAAACAATTAAAATTAAACCTTACGTATTACAAACAATATACAATAAGTCCTTTGTATGGTTTCGAAAATAAGTTCTATCAGCATTAAGAAAACTAATAATATTAAATATACACACATCTCTAAATACAATTTTACTAACTAGGAAATAAAAAAAAGTACTCAGTAGAATATTAAAAAAAATATTATTAAACCCACTTAATTTGTCTTTGCCACCACGTGATTACCCTTAAAACTAGTACAGATGGTTTAAAATCATAAAAAAGTAAAAACTAAAAATACTCCTTTGAAAAAACTTAAACTTAAACTACTAAATTAGTTTGAAAATAACTCAAAACCCAACTATTTCGAGCATCAAAGAAGTCGAATATAGGTATTATTGATATCTCAACAGAGACAGAGAAACTCTGGAAACGAATGTGGGTTATCTAGGCGTTTACAGGGCTTATGACCTGTCATTGGCTGGGTTAAGTGGCCACTTGATGTATTACAACATTCCCCATTCCGCCCATCATCTGACAACCATGTATGACAAATTTTTGAAACTTGTATATATGTTGAGTTTGTACAGAAGAATCCACACGCGAGTTGTGTTTTCGACAGATTTTAATATTTTAATATATTTTTTTCCCTATAGTGACATCTGTTGAGAGAATAGATAAGCATTTTTTGGGGCAATCTAACTTTATTAGTGTAGGTAAGGTTCATCCGAACTTAATTACTTACTAGAAGACGCCTGAAGATGTCTCTCCAATTTTTATTTGCTTTTTAATTTTACCAGTAAATATTTTTTTAACAACATTTTGAAAGAATACAAATACTTGTAGACAAATTACTGGATTATACCCATGCTGGGCTGATATCAGATATTATTGATATCTCAACAGAGACAGAGAAACTCTGGAAACGAATGTGGGTTATCTAGGCGTTTACAGGGCTTATGACCTGTCATTGGCTGGGTTAAGTGGCCACTTGATGTATTACAACATTCCCCATTCCGCCCATCATCTGACAACCATGTATGACAAATTTTTGAAACTTGTATATATGTTGAGTTTGTACAGAAGAATCCACACGCGAGTTGTGTTTTCGACAGATTTTAATATTTTTAATATTTTTTTTCCCTATAGTGACATCTGTTGAGAGAATAGATAAGCATTTTTTGGGGCAATCTAACTTTATTAGTGTAGGTAAGGTTCATCCGAACTTAATTACTTACTAGAAGACGCCTGAAGATGTCTCTCCAATTTTTATATTTGCTTTTTAATTTTACCAGTAAATATTTTTTTTAACAACATTTTGAAAGAATACAAATACTTGTAGACAAATTACTGGATTATACCCATGCTGGGCTGATATCAGATATTATTGATATCTCAACAGAGACAGAGAAACTCTGGAAACGAATGTGACATCTTCAGGCGTCTTCTAGTAAGTAATTTAAGTTCGGATGAACCTTACCTACACTAATAAAGTTAGATTGCCCCAAAAAATGCTTATCTATTCTCTCAACAGATGTCACTATAGGGAAAAAAAAATAGTAAAAAATATTAAAATCTGTCGAAAACACAACTCGCGTGTGGATTCTTCTGTACAAACTCAACATATATACAAGTTTCAAAAATTTGTCATACATGGTTGTCAGATGATGGCGGAATGGGGAATGTTGTAATACATCAAGTGGCCACTTAACCCAGCCAATGACAGGTCATAAGCCCTGTAAACGCCTAGATAACCCACATTCGTTTCCAGAGTTTCTCTGTCTCTGTTGAGATATCAATAATATCTGATATCAGCCCAGCATGGGTATAATCCAGTAATTTGTCTACAAGTATTTGTATTCTTTCAAAATGTTGTTAAAAAAATATTTACTGGTAAAATTAAAAAGCAAATAAAAATTGGAGAGACATCTTCAGGCGTCTTCTAGTAAGTAATTAAGTTCGGATGAACCTTACCTACACTAATAAAGTTAGATTGCCCCAAAAAATGCTTATCTATTCTCTCAACAGATGTCACTATAGGGAAAAAAAATATTAAAAATATTAAAATCTGTCGAAAACACAACTCGCGTGTGGATTCTTCTGTACAAACTCAACATATATACAAGTTTCAAAAATTTGTCATACATGGTTGTCAGATGATGGGCGGAATGGGGAATGTTGTAATACATCAAGTGGCCACTTAACCCAGCCAATGACAGGTCATAAGCCCTGTAAACGCCTAGATAACCCACATTCGTTTCCAGAGTTTCTCTGTCTCTGTTGAGATATCAATAATATCTGATATCAGCCCAGCATGGGTATAATCCAGTAATTTGTCTACAAGTATTTGTATTCTTTCAAAATGTTGTTAAAAAAGTCGAATATAATTTATATATCAGATTATTTAAAATAGATAAAACAAATTTATAATATTGACTAATCTCACTCAAACAAATTAAACTAGAATGATTTTTACACATCGCAACAGTGACAGTCTAAACACAAAATAGTTTGCAATGTGAAACCAAGGAACATACCCGCAACTCGAACTTGGAAATATTTACAAAGATACAAGGTAATATTAAAATTTACACATTAAAAACTGTACATAAACCAAAAATCGGCAAAAAAATTACACTCATGAGAACCCGCGAGTGATCAGCCTCGTTAAATCATATAAAAAGTGATCTAATTTTTTTAAACTTTTTGTAAGCAAGTGAAACTTCAGCTTTTATATTAAAATTTGTACTTGACTAGAGAGTTAAAAACCCGCAGAAAATCTTATTGGCTAACGCTGTATTCTTTTATTTACACAATGGATCAAGTTAAGAATGTTGCGACCTGGCGATGTGAACAAAAAATGACACTTTGTCTCCGCTACGTTCCCCGCACATGTTGCAAGTAAAAGGATCCTTAAACCCATGATATCCCATGTGCATAGTGTACATGATAATGTCTTTAAAGACTATGTCACAAAACTGGCAGTCGTAGCTCTGGTTGGGGACTTTGGCGACAGCGGGTTCAACTTCGTTACTTTGCTCGGGTTGAGGTTTGCGGACATTCTCATTATCTTTAGCTCCCTGATGAATGTGGAGCGGCATGTCAACTTGAATCTCCATCCGTTCGACTTCTCCGTTCCCAAAAAGGACGTTTATATCGGGAGTAAAATCACGTTCCTTGTCGTCGGGTTGTGTAACCCTCGGTACCGACCTGTCCAGCTTGTAGGCGCGACCCTTGCGCCGAGACTTGAGGCCGGCTGTGGGAGTCAGTGGGGCGGGACTCCGGGTCTCCTGCTCGTCGTCGTGGTGCTGGTCAAGTCCAAGGCGTCGGAGTGTAGTTCATGGCGGGGAGACACGCGAGGAGAGGAATGAGCGCTCTGCTGAGGGGAATAAGATCTCGGAGAATGAACCTCGGGTGAAAATTGAGGCAGCGTAGCGGGTAGAGAATAGTTTTGAACATTCTGATTGAAATCGTTGAAGAATCGTTGCTGCATCAGTAGTTGAGGAGAAATATTCTGAACGCCCCGCATAGGATTTTCATCTTCTTTGGGAGAAGAATGCTCGTCGGACGACTTTTCACGAATCGGCGACTTTGGCATGTTGTTATTATTAGGGAATAACATAGGATGTGGCAGTAGAGACCCATACGGGAAGTTAATTCCGAACGGATTCGGAAATAGAGGAACTTGCTTAGCTGTCATTGTATTGTTGTTATTGACAGAGTCTTCTTTATTGTGATGTCGTTGTTTCGGCCCCCTGCGCGTTCCGTAAACATCGATGATAGGCAGAGGATTGGGTGTGCCATCTTGGTTGAGCACCATTGCTGGCTGGTGTCTATACTTACGCAGGTGCAGCTTAAGAGAGTGGCAGTACTTGGTGGCGTAGTTACAATCAGCGCACCTGTATTGGTAGATATTGGAGTGCGACTTGAGATGGGAGTTAAGCATGGACTTGTTCACGCAGTTGTACGGGCACTGCGGACACTGGAATGGCTTGGAGCCGAAATGGTTCCTCATGTGGTACTCTAAGTGGTGCTTGTACTCTGTGACGAACGGGCACCTCGGACAGTTCAGTACGCGTTCTGGTTTGATGTGTCCTTTAGTGTGATCCCAGAAGCTCATTTTAGTAACTGCTACGTACTCGCACTGCTTGCATTTGAATGTTTTCACCTTCCCGTGTGAATTCACAGCGGGAACTCTCAGCCCCGGTTCTTCTTCCCCGTCTGCTATGGAGTTCCCTGGGCTCGGGATGTCCTCGTTAGCCCACGGTGGAGACGGTGACGGGGACTTGGGCGGGGTGACGGCCTGCGGGGTGGGTGGTGGCCGCGCCTGGGGGCCGGGGGAGGCCTGGAAGCCGGGCGGCGTGAGCGGGAAGCGGGGGCTGGCGGGGGCGGGGGGCGACCCCCGGGACGACGAAGACGGTGAGGAGCTGTGGAAACCCTCGGAGTGGCTAGACAGGAAGCTGCTCACCACTGACTGCTCCACGGGCTCTTGTTTCTGTAAAGAAAGGGAAACAATATTTAATAGAGACAGGCTGGATATTATCGTCTTCCAGGTATATTGTATATAATTAAAAATGTCAACTTACAATATGATGAAGTGGAGCCCACTGCAAGGTAGGCGCCCTAATCATGGCGGGGTCCCAACTCAGCATGCTGTAACAAAGATACAAAAATTATTACAACATTGTCAGAAACAAACAACCCAGTATACAAACATTACAAATCTCGTTTTAATTTAGCAATCAATTTGCTTTGTGGGAACTTCAAATAAACCAAAGTTCTTTAGGTGACGAAACACAGTAATCGTAATTAGTTTCGATAATTTAAACAAACATCAAAACGTATTGTGACGCACTAAAATTAATGAAATTATTACGAAACGATGATTAACAAACGAATTAAAATATTTGTTTTCAATTTTGATAGTGCATCACAATAGATACTATGAAGCATACAATAATCAAACATTCTAGATAATTAGAATTACAAAATAACAGTGTCAATTGATTGGTCAATCAAATTTTATTTTGCAGCTTCGCAACACATTATAGATAATACATAATGATAATAATATTATGTACTTTGGTAATTTTAGAATAAAATATTGATACCTAAATAAGTATGATTATCACGTTACGCCTTATAATTTACCATGTAGGGTGGGTAATATTATGACTTTTTCGTAACAATGGACGTTTTTACTTTAATTTCTGAATAAATTATTGACACTCCAAGTCAACAATTATTTAAAAACTTAATCTAGCAGTTATTTTAAAGGAATTGAATTATTTAACCCCTAGTGAACCACTTTGTCTTGTCTATAATACAAGTATATGATAACCCCTTTATTTTTTTAAAATTTGGAATTTATAGAGTCGTAACTATAATTTCAACACGAGTTAAAATTTTTTTTAACATCTAATTAAAGTGTTATTAACAAGTTTTATTGTGTTACGACGGTTTGATCACGTGGAGCGAATGAATGATGAAAGAACGGCTAAAAGGATTTATGATGCTAGTGTGCCTGGATGTAGAAGTCGAGGAACGCCACGAAAGACTTGGCATGATCAAGTACAACAAATACTTGAAGGTGGCTTTGTGAAAAATCTGAATAATCGACGTGCGTGCTTGAGATGTATGAATGTGGAGAAAGCAAGGGTGTAAGGATAGAGTAGTGTGGCGATTTATCCTTTCAGCCCACCCCTTCAGGGAAATGGCGTGATAAATAATTAATTAAATGATATTAGATACTTTTTAGGCGTTTTTTTTCCATCTTGAATCTTGCTTTTAGTTTAATGCCACGTCATTTATATCTTAATGTCGTTTTATTATTAGTTATCACTTAGGTAAATGATTGCATTAAAATGTGATTAAGTATCCCCAAAACAGGTAAACAACTTGAAGTGGTTCTGTCACGTATCTTATATTATTAGTACTTAGTACCTACCTACATTGTATTGTGAGTGTCGTTAAAATTTCATTAGAACCCAGAATCATATGGAGTCATTTTTTGTTAATTGGTTATATTATGACACATTGTTATTGAAGGATAATAGATATTTTAAATATCAACTACTTACGTATAACTTTTTTAATGTTTGCATATTGATTTAAGTCCGTTTAAACACAATTACATATTGTATACATGAAAAAAAAGGAGCAGGAAGTGTAAAGCAATATTAAAATATATGAAGCTTGGACAAAACTATGGACAATCTCTAGACAAGATCTATTCAGTGAGTATTTAAATCTATATAGACTTATATATAAAAAAGTCTAGATCCTGCCTTGAGTTTACAATACGACATTAACGAGACATTGGTGAGTTAAAACACCACCCCCTGAATTTTAAGTCCCGGGCACTAACAGCGCCCTTAGCGGCGAAATCAACGTATAGAGGCCATGAGAAAGGCCAACTCGAAAAGTGGCCTACGTACTTTTGCTATACATAATCAGCCATTTTTCATGGCGTGGCGTTACCGCTTGTTTGTGTTAATCTTGTAAACGGTGCTCTAAAAAGGTTTAATTACTCAATAAAACGGCTTTAATTTGTGTGAAAACGATCAAAAACTATACAAGGAAAGTTTTTATTTATAAAAAATGGTAAATAAGTGCTGCGTTCCGAATTGCAAAGGGAACTATGAAACGGGCCCAAAAGTTTATACATTTGGTTTTTTCTAATGACACGTATTTGCGCTCAAAATGGTTTAAAGCAATATGTCGCAAACATTTTACACCAACTAAATACTCTAGGGTAAGTACAAGAAATATTTTAAAACATTATTCACATAATTAACAAGAATAAATCGTTTATACTTAACTGTCATTTTGTTGATCTTTATTTGGATGCTATAGCTATAGCTATATTATAATAATCGAAATTCGCATATTAAACCTTCCTTTGGTTTTCGTACACCGAAAAAGCCTTAGTAGAATTGACGAAAAATACATACATACAACAAAGAATATGAAATTTGCTAGTTCGACTACATATTTTTTTGTTTAAATAAACTTTCTGTTGTAACACTTAACTTGTCTGTCAAATGCAATTTAGTTTTTAGTTTTTGTTTTGCGCCACCACCACAGTTTGGCGCCATTGTTAGTTTCAATAAAAGAAATATCAATACTCATATCGTGTAGGTACTTGAGCATATGACAGTCCCCAAAAAATCGTTAGCGTGAGATAAACACGAACCCTTTACTTTATTTTATATCAGAGGGTTGCAACCCTTTCCTCTCGTGTTATGTACCCTGTACATTATGTACTTTCACCCTTATTTACGTAAAGAATGGAGGAAAAAGAGAGATATTCATTTATATAAATATCTATGTACATAGATCGATCTGAGGGTAGGTTGTTTTGATGCATTTCAGCAATTTATAAGAATTTTGGGGGAGATGTCATGAATTATTTATAAGGAATATAAAATAGGCTCAAATGTACGATAGGTATGTTTAATAAATGCAACGTTTGGACCCTCCGAAAAAAACAATAAAACCCATTTCAAGTAAGCTTTGATAAAAATAAGGATAAGATCCATGTTAAAAAAAACAAATATAATGACAGTTTCACAATTGATATTTATGAATGTAATGGTTTTTGTATATAAAAATATAAACGGGTATTCCTCAAGAGAGTTGACAAAAAAAATAAATATGAATCAAAATGAACATGGCCATGAAACTAGAAATAAAAATAAACTAAGTCAACCATTTCGGAAAAAAGCTAAGTCGCAAAATTTCCTGATGCACCGAGCAGTAAAAATGTATGAAGGAATTCCGGAAGATATAAAAAAAGAAAAAAAGTGTTTTTATTCAAGTCTAAATTAAGAAAATATGTTTCAATTAATATTAGATAATTATGCTAAAGTTTTGCTATACATTTGTACAAACTAAAAATTGTTAATATTAGGGCATACGTAAAAATTAAGTATGTACTATTTTAAGAATAAATAAATAAATACAAATTTAAATAGATTGAAAAAAAACTTTAGGTTGGAATTTTTTTTATGTAAACTCAATCACTTTCATTGCTTATATTGTTTAACATGGTAAAATACTGCATTGAAAGAAGTTAATTTCGAACTCACTCATCCGATAAATATATCGTCAGAATCTAATAATAATGTATATATTTTTACAGCATTTTGTATTTCGTATGTTACCTACTTATCTTTTTTTGAATTAATTCTAAATTACTTATCTACTTATGACGAATTCAGCTTTTACCCACATATATATATATATAAAATATATATTTTTGTAAAAAAAATAAGCCCCCATAAAACCAAGTCATAGCACAGCACAAAAAAGAGTAAAACATAAACTGATTTTACTTATAATTTAGGACTAGGTACCTACGAATCTAAAAATACCTACCTGATTTTCACAGCGAGAATTATTCAATCTATACCTATAGATTTCCTGTATAGGAAAGACCTAATATAAAAATATACCTTACCTATTAAAGCGGGTTTGGGGGGTTTGTGGTGGTATTTTAGGTGAGGAAAGGAGGTAGAAGAGGGGGGTAATGTATTTTGTCTGCCATTTTGAATTCTTTATTCAGTAATCTTTTTTATCCCGAGTTGAGGTATATTTCTCGCAGGAATAATCCGAGGGCACATTCCGATCGACATCAATATGGGGAAATGGCGAGGGTGGACATCGGAATGGGAGAAAAATGTTTCATGTGTGAAACCTTGGATGGTTCTGAAGCGTAAGATTGATCATCTTAACCAATCAGTTTAATCTTTATGATATTTTAAAGTCCGAATTAAAAACATATAAAAAAAATAGTTACAAAATCATTTCCAAACACATCATCTCTTAAAAGTCCTATTGAATGCGGCCCTGCCCTGTCGACAATAAAACCACCCTTGTCGGTAGTAAAAATGAATGACCACCCCCTTCGCCAATTCTTTAGTACCCACTAACATCCCTCCCACGCACCCTTCAATTCCCAACTACCCCTTACCCCGTACATAACGGTCCTGCATAAACGAATTTTGTAAAAACCAATCTTCGATCACCCATTTCTGTTCTAATTTTAAAAAGTCGTATTAGGTATCCTTGTTACCCACCTATTTTTTTAATTTATAAAAGAAAGATAATATATAGAATAAAGAATAGCCCTGAGAACATTTCCCATGCAAGAAATTGAAGAGATATTTCGGGTAAGTCTAATGCAATGCTTCCCCCATATTCATACATCTTCTTCTGTGCCAGGACAGAATATTGAGGCGTTCTATCCTCTCTACCTACCCCTTCGGGAAAATGGCATGGTGAGTTAGTCAAAGCAATACAGTGCCCTCATCACCTAAACAACGCTCTTTATTTATTTATTTTAAAAATCCAATTTGTAAAAGGTGTATAAATTTAGTATATGATAGGTGTACAAATGTCGAAATTAGCCAGCAGCGCAAGGCTGAGATAAGCGTTATCGACAAAATTAAGAAAGGGCTTTTACGATGGTTTGGTCATGTGGAGCGAATGAGTGATGAAAGAACGGCTTAAAGAAGTTTAGTAGTCAAGTTTAGGTAGAAGCCGAGGAAGGCCGAAAAAGACATGGCACGACCAAGTACGACAAGTACTTGAAATTGTACATGTGAAAAGACGGAATAATCGGCGTATATGCATGAGAAGATGTTTGAATGTAGAGGAAGCAAAGGAAGTATGTCAGGACAGAGTGGTATGGCGTAATGTGTTAGTTAGTTTGTTAGTTAGGTACATACATAATATCGACGGTGGAATGGAAAAAGATACAAAGCGACTTATGTAATATGTGCAAAACAAAATGATACCAAGTGACATAATATTATCATACCATATATATTTAACACTCATAACGGTTAAAGATTTAATTTTTCAGGCGTCTGAAAATTCCTAAGGGTGGGTTATTGAATTTCAGATCGGAGAAGATGAAAGGCTTTATTGCTCGGGAGAGGAGAGCCTACCGCCACAGCCTAATGCCTACCTCGCACCCCGTGGGCTGCGTCTGTGTTGGTCGTCGCAAAAAACGGCGCCGGCGTCGAAAAAGCGGAAGCGGAGGGGGGTAAAAAGAAAAATGGCCGCAGGGAGGTCTACGCAAGGTGGATGGATATATTCAATGTTCTATACATTAATAACTTTTGTAATTGCTTTCTCAATTTTGTCATAAAATTTGTTTTATTTATATTCTAAGTTTTTCGATGAACGTATTTGGGGGGGGCGATATAAATATTTTCAAGAAAAATGCGTGTTAAAAAAACTTTAAACAAGTTTTTTTAAAATTTAAATGAAAAATGTACGCAAAAAACTTTACCTGAAAAGTAAGAAAAAACGGTTAAATATTGTAATATTTTTTTGCTATTTTTGACTGTTAAACATTTTCACATTGTACGGAGCATTTTTTGCTAATTTAAAAAGTTATTCTCCGCAAATACATTATTTTTCTAACTTATACGAAAGCGTTTCTGGTATACAGTTGAAAAATGTAAAGGTGTTTAAAAAAAAATTTCAGGAATGCTTATTTAAAACAAAATTGCTTTCATTGAAAATACGGCTCTATATTAATTTCTTACGCTAAATAAATAATAATTAGGTATTGATTAATTAAAGAGAACATAATGTACATAGGTATAAATACCTAAAAAAATAATAATTTTTTAAGCTGCTTTAGAATCGGAAATAACCATGTCAATCCGGTGTCGCAGTATCCGAACCAAAGGACTTAAATCCAGAGTCCGCCACTCGACTACAATGAATTATTTTTTATTAAAAAATGTTATTGTGAAATGTAAATTATGCAAGACACATTATAAGAACAACAGTTTTTTCATTGCGATATATAATTAAATGTATATTTCTTTTTTCAGTTTGATAAAATGCAAATAGATAATATTTTTTAAAACGAATAAATTACTCGTGTTCTTAGAAAAGCCGTTTCGAGAGAAAGTTAAGTTTAAACCAGTTCGGGGGACAAAAGATTTACGAAATATGCAAAAAAAAAACAAGATAAAAATCCGGTGAAGTTTTATGGTGGTGTGCCTTAGAAAAATAACAGCTTTTTCGCAAAAAAGGGACCTTGCTCCATAATAATAATGGGCTGTTGGAAGTTTTAGGGCCCCGAAACAAATGGGGCCCTATTTTCTGGTCCCAGGCTACTTGCACAAAGGGTAATGCTGTAAAATGCCAAACGTGGACCATAACTTCTAGCACTCCAGTGGCGGCGAACGGTAATAATAAACATAAAATTAAGTAGATGTATAATGGGGTTCTTCCAGAAAACATGAATATTCTTAAAAACGTTATAAATATCTAAAGTATGTTTTTACAATTCCAACGATATAAAACACAATACTCAAAAATTGAGTTTTTATTAATATATATTTACGTTTTAAAAACATGAAAATACGAATGCTTTTTAACGCCCGTTATTGGCTAATAACGTCATACCCGTCCACCGTGAAAGGCGTGAAATTCATTCCGTAGTAAGCGCCTATTTTGCTGTGACGTCACACCGCATGCGCGCGCCAAATGGAGGATTTTGCGAGCGATTTGAAAAAGCGCTATTTCAAACCGCGCTAGAAAATTCATATGACATCGTAAAAAAAAATAAAAAATTCCCTTGATATTGTAATTTTTCAATAAACTTTTTTGAAGTAATAAATAAAAAATCGGAAAGAACCCCATTATGTATGAAAATTCACCTATCCACTGTTAAGTGAAATGCTTTTTTGATATTGCGGAATAAAAATGCATTTGTTATTTTCAAAACGATTGTTTTTTAACGTATCGAATACGTTATCACGTCTTATTACATAGGTATATAGAATAAGTATGTATATACCTACATCAACTCAAAAACCACACTCAAAAGGGGCATTTTTATTTTGGCTAATATTTAAATTTTAATAATTGCAAGTTATTTTAAACCATTTGTAATTGGCTTGGAAAAAACCCGAATTATAGAATGTAAATACATATAATAGGGTCATTATTGTAGGATAATTAGGCAAGTGCCCGGTTTTAGGTTGTAGGGTTGGGAATTTCCATCAAATTTTTTTTTCCAATAATCCTTTTTTAACTCTTAATTTTTTTATAAAAACCAGTGGTAAATGAATGGATTATTTGACGCAGACTTATATTTTTTATAGGTAATTAAGACTAATGTTTTTGTAAATAACAAAGGTTTTGTAATCTAATTTTGAAGCCATTTTGAAATAAATAACCATTTGAAATTCCACGAGCGGCAAATTATTTTTTCAAATTTATACAGATTCCATAGTACGTACTTCCACCTATATTGGGTAGGTAGAGGCCATCAAAATTGAGTGACGGTCGTATCTCCCTACGCCCCTGGATTTCAGTGGCTGTAAACATTGTGCTAAAATTTGCATAGAACCTTCAAAAAGCGGAAAAAAGTATTGCGAAATGAAAGTGAAAGAAAAATGTTATTTATGGCCGTGTAAAATACCAAGACAATGAACCAAGGACAAAACCCTTGCGAATTTCTTAAAAAAAACTTTTATGAGATGATTTACACACCATAACAATAGGTTTTAAATAACAATTGGATATTATAAATGTGCATATACTATAAGTGAAAAATATGGAATGTAATACATATTTAAATTTTAGCTGAAAAAATAAATAAAAGAGTAGATAGTAGATCCATAGGTACTAATACATACATATGTTGTAGAACAATTATTAACTAACTAACCATCGCGCCATTTCCCCGAAGGGGTAGGCAGAGAGGATAGAACGCCACACCACTCTGTCCTGGCATACTTCTCTTGCTTCCTCCACATTCATACATCTTCTCATGCACGCACGTCGATTATTCCGACTTCTAACATGCCCACTTTCAAGCACTTCTTTTACTTGATCATGCCATGTCTCTTTCTCGGCCTTCCTCGACTTCTACATCCAGGCACAGTCGCATCATATATTTTTTAGCCGTTCTTTCATCATCTATGTAATTATTAAAGTGCGAGATAATATGTATTTCATATTGTCCTTTGTGGTGAAGCGGTGGCGCGTTGGGCTGCCGTGCGTCAGATCGCGGGTTCGATTCCCGATGGGGCCAATATGAAATATTTATTTGAATATGATTTATAAGAGTATAGAGCGGAAAAGTGAGAGTACTAGTTGTAAGTATTTCATACAAATATCTAAATAAACGGATTCTAGTCCTTTGATTGTGAGGTCTATATTAATCATTGATTAATGGAGAGTTTATAGATTCCATATCCCGACACGCTAGATATGATCGGTGTTATGTCTGGTCATAAAATAACAATTATGCTTTTGAATTTTATGAAACTGTTAATTATATAAAACATTAAAAACATAAAAAATAAATAAATATAGAAAAGATTTAAAAAGCTTTACAATATTGCAATACAGCAAGGATTACAATATTGTTTTACGTACGGTTATTATAACATAAGTCAATAAATCTTCACGGCAAAAATGTGTTTTTTTGTGAGTGAGAGCATAATTAAATACGTGGGTGTTAAATTTTTTTTTTAATTGTGACAAAACGTTATTTTATTTAAACACAAAAGAATCATAAAAAAAACGTTAATACGTTTAATAACAGAAAAAATAGTTAGGTAGTATCTTCATTATTTTCCAAGCTGGTTTTATTAAAGTTATAATATATTTCTAACCACTAATTATTTCACAAAAAACTAACAAAAATAAAGGTAAATTAATGTAGGTACACAAACCTACATAATTAATAAAAAAATACATAAAAATATAAAATGATCATAAAAAAATTAAATTATTTTCAATCTTAATGCAAGTATGAATATATTAATATTTTTGACTTAATTTATCTATGAATGAAGCGATGATTTAAAATGCCAAAAATTGTTACGTTTTTATTAAACAAATCAATAAAAAGGTAGAAAAAATCACAATAATCGTTTTCAAGTGATATGATGAATGCATATTGTGATTTTTTTCTATATTCCTTTTGATTTATTAAATAAAAATGAAAAATATTGATTATTTAAAAAATACCCACAAATAAACTTGTCTAAAAAAAACTCAACTACCCACAAAACGTTCCATTACCTATGTATAAAATACCGAAAAAATATAACGATGCCGGCAACATAAAAATACCTAAAGGTTAGTTCCGAAATATGTTTATTAATCGTTAATAGCATATTTTAACTATTAATTATTCGTAATTACTTTAATTCAAAAACCGACATACTTAAATAATAATTTTGCGGTCTTATAAAAACAATAAAACCGGATAAATTAATTGTATTTTAAGAAAGTACAGCATTAGAACATGGAAACAAAGGCTTACCTAGACATTTTAGTAGAAGTTGTAGCAGCAATTTATGCCAAAATTATAAAAATCTGGAGCAATGTCTATTCAATCCGAAAGCCAAAACATGGCGTCTCAAAAAACACAAAAAAATCGTTTTTTAAAAAACACTATCGTTTAATTTTAATTTTGAGACTATGTCCCACATAAAATTCAATAAAAAAACTTCACACAGTAACACTATAAATTGTCTTGGTAACATAAAATTAATTTAAAAAGTGATAAATGTTTTTATCTAAACATTCTTATTTTCAAATAAACATATCTAAAACAAAAATTATTTGATTGTAGTAAAATTTTAATATATTTTTACAGTACAGTTGAGAATTTTACAACACCTGACATTTTCAAGATCATTGAATGTATGGAAGCGAAGCATGGAGTTGGAAAAATAAGGATGTAAGTAAATTGAATGCCGTTGAAATGCGATCTCTCAGGCGAATGTGTGGTAAAACTATGTATGATAAACTAATGTTGAAATTAGAGCAGAATGCAAGGCTGAGATAAGCATTATCGACAAAATTAAGAAAGGTCTTTTACGTTGGTTCGGTCATGTAGAGCGAATGGATGATGAAAGAACGGCTAAAAAAAATATATGATGCGACTGTGCCTGGATGTAGAAGTCGAGGAAGGCCGAGAAAGACATGGCATGATCAAGTAAAACAAGTGCTTGAATGTGGGCATGTAAAAAGTCGGAATAATCGACGTGCGTGCATGAGAAGATGTATGAATGTGGAGGAAGCAAGAGAAGTATGCCAGGACAGAGTGGTATGGCGTTCTATCCTCTCTGCCTACCCCTTCGGGGAAATGGCGTGATGGTTAGTTAGTTAGTTACTGAATTCTGGATTATTTCGTAGATTTTAAGTTTGTAACAAGAAGGTAGGTATAATCCCTATATTTAGCTACTACCTACATACAATGTATTTTTTACCTAACATCCTGGATGCTATCAATTAGCTAACAATCCGCTTAGCTCGGAGGCAAACTGTGGAATCCATATGCCTCACAAACAGGGTGACGGTATAATGATCCTGAAGAAAAAGATAAATAATTTTTTTTTTTTTAAATAAATGATACGCCTTTCTGATCGATATCTAAAACGTGTGAAAAAATCGTAGCTACTTTGAATTGATAAAGCGAGGAGTACGATTGTATGGATAAACGGCAGCAAGTCACGTGACAGCGCGTCCTGACTAGACTGCGAGGGACATCAAATCAGACCTTAATTTTTATTACGCTTTTTTTGACGTTTAAAAATGGTACACAATTATCTTGAAGATGTATAATGTATACACATATCTAACTATTTCATATCCCCACCCCCTCAAGCTGACCCACCTCCTCTAATCAGTTGGCAAAACTTATTTCCTACACTCAAATAATACCTACTATAATACACTACCTAATTTTACTTTCATTAAGTGGACAGTCGGAACGGGTACCTACCTAATTCTTAAAATGTACCTCCGTCGCGTTGCTGCCGCAAGAAAAAACAGGTAATTCTAGAAATATCGATTGAAATTTGAAAGATTTATCTCGTTTCTTTGGGAATTGGTAATAGAAGGAATGCTTTGTATTTTCTTTCTGATGATAAATGCATTTATGAAAATTGAATAACTCGTATAATGTGTATACTCGTATGTATAAAGGTATAGTGTAAATGTTATTTATTTTATTTTGGTGACTTTATTTTTCAAGTGCTTCATGGTAGGTATTTATAATATATTTTTTTTTTTATCCGTCTTTGGCATAAACAATTAAATTTCTTGGCTGTCCGACTCGTAAATTTAAATATGAGGACTTCTATTACCCTTGAAAAAGACACCCAGGACATTTTTTTTTTTAAATGTGTGTGGCAGGTCCGACGCATGAATGGAATTTACTCTTAGATGAAAAAAAGGTGTGCGTCCGTCAAGTTGGATTTCAAATATAAACTCTATATTCGAAAACAGGTCACCCAAAACCCTTTAAACGATACCAATCTTTATTTTATAAAAAAGATGTGCGTCCGCCATCTTGGATTTAAAAAAAAAACGCTTTAATTCAAAATCAGGACGCCCGTATCGTCTAAAAACGATACCCATCTTCATTTTATTTTGAAAAAAAAAGGTGCGTCCGCCATCTTGGATATCAAAATAAACTTTAAATTTGAAATCAGTACGCGAATACGCCCTAAAAACGATGCAAACCTTCATTTTATGAAAAAAAAATGTGTCCGCCATCTTGAATTTCCGAATAAACTCTTAATTCGAAATCAGGACGCCCATACGCCCTAAAAACGATACCCATCTTCATTTTATGAAGAAAAAAAAAAGGTGCCATCTTGGATATCAAAATAAACTTTAAATTTGAAATCAGAGCCCCCAAGAACCATTAAAACGATACCCATCTTCACTTTGTGAAAAAAAAGAGACAACCGCCATCTTGGAATAAAAAAAAAAACGCTAGATTCGAAATCAGGGCCCCCCCCCCAAAACCATTAAAACGATACCCATCTTCATTTTCTGAAAAAAAGGGACGACCGCCATCTTGGATTTAAAAAAAAAAAAGATTCGAAATCAGGGCCCCCAAAAACCTTTAAAACGATACCCAACATCCTTCTATGAAAAAAAGCTTTGTCCGCCATCTTGGATTTAAAAAAAAAGCTAAATTCGAAATCAGGACCCTTAAAAACGCTTAAAAAAAAAATACCCAACTTTATTTTATGAAAAAAAAAAAAAAAAAAAGTCCGCCATCTTGGATTTAAAAAATAAAAGCTAAATTCGAAATCAGGACCCTTAAAAACCCTTAAAACGATACCCAACTTTATTTGATGAAAAAAACGTTGCGTCCGCCATCTTGGATTTAAAAATAAACTCTAAATTCGAAATCAGCACCCTTAAAAACCCTTAAAACGATACCCTACTTTATTTTACGAAAAAAAGGTACGCCCGCCATTTTGGAATTTAAAAAAATCATATGCTGTGCATGGGAAGCAATTCTGTAATAGGAAGTAATGGTGATGATGATTATTAAATTTAAAAAAAAAAAACTCATTCGGCATTATACAAATAGAATATATATATTTTTCGGGAATTGTGCGAGTCCATATGATCCATATGTTCACCTCGTAGCACAGTGGTAGCCCATTTTACTACCGTGTATGAGGTCGCCGGTTCGATTCCCGTAGAGGGTCAAGATGAAATATGATTTATTTACATGTTATTTTTTACATTAATATTTCATGTGCGATACCTTGGACTGGGACTGAAGCGTAAGACTGATCATCCTACTTTCATGTAATAAAATGATCAAGAGACACTGCACTTGGTGTACCAATGCAGTGCCCTATGCACCATTGGGTGCGGATAAGGGAGTAGTAGTAGCAAATGCTCCAAATTTCAAACAAAGATTCTTGTAGCTCGAAGGAGAAATAAAAACTTCTAGGTAGACTACCTATAATATAAAACTCCAAACGAATTATAAGGTAGGTACTTTTTATACGAATTCACTGTCTGTTAATGATTTTATTCCATAGCCATAAAAATTATAACAGATTAAACTTAAAATATTATATAGTAAAAAAAAATGTTTTTAAAACGTATAACTTTTTTTTTTTTTTCCCAGCTAGAAACGATTTTTAGGTGTCTTTGAACTTGGAATTTTGTCTTCTTTCTATTATTTGCAAAAAAAAACAGAGCTCTGCAGAGTTATTCTCGATCAGGAGAAGCCCTTGTCAAACGATTTTTTTTTTTCATAGAGAAAAAACTGACGATGAAACTAACACAGAAATCTTGAACAAAAAAAAATTTTCGGAGGTAAAAAATGCACTCGATAGCTCAAAACCAATTCACGGCACTTATTTATTGTGAAAAAAGTCCGAATCGGGGTGTAAATAAATTTAAAAATGTAATTGAAAGTTCGAGGTGTATAAAAAAAAATTGTATACGTGATGAAAACGACATTAGCGCCTTTTGCTGTACAGCATTATTTGACGACATTTTTTATAAGCTTTATGTACTTAGCTATGCAGTTCTATCGGTTACATGGCGCATCTAAAATTCACCCGGAACTGTCACTAAATTATATCAAATACACAAATACAAAAATTATAAAATGGATGTTATAATGCAGGAACCTTCCCAGGAGTGAATAAAACAACCCTCTAGAACAACTTATTGCAATCGGATAAGCGGTTTACGAATCTATAAAGGACAAACATACATTTTCTATGTACAAAAACCTCCAAATCAAAAATGAATATACCTTGAAATGATTTGTTTAAAAAAAACTCTAAAATAGATTTTATTGTTCAAACAATTTTACTTGGATGATTTTTTAAATTTAAATATGATAAAACTCGGATTTTAACTGAAAGAAAACAATACTAAAGGGATTTCAAACAGCAAGAACCTGCATATAGAAAAAAAATACATACGATATTTTATTTATATACCTACAAAATTCAGTAAATTAACAAAAAAACGCTTGAAGAATAATTAAACTGAAATGTTTTTTATGCAAATAATTGCATTAATGTACCAGGGCAAACCAGATCACCTTTTTAAAAATTACGTATCAACGCAAGGGTGGTAAAATGTGAGTAAAGCTTTTTCCTAGAAAAGGGGTGGGTAATTAGTAGTTAGGTAGCTACCCCATTACCTGAAATTTATCATCTTCTTACCTACTACAGCTACAGCGAGATAAAAAATACAATGAGATCTTGTATGTAAACTATTTATCTATTTATGTATTTACTCATAAAACCTCTTTAGGTGATCGGTATACTTATGACTTACTTATCATCTCTTCGCTTATCATACATCTTTATAGTTAAGAATTAAAATTCATAAGTATAAAGGGAGTACTAAATCTAGAAAAAAAAGCATTTTGCCCTATGACATGCGTCCAAGAAAATAAAATAAATTATTTTCGCTAAATTGATGTGGCCGCAAAATGGGCTTTGTATAAGTATTTATACGGAAAGTTATTATCTTAATAATAAAATAATAACTGGCACATTAATTCACTAGGATTTATGTGCTCATTAAATATTAATTTACTTTATTTTCTGCCACTTTTAGTTGTTTTTATTATTTTGAAAAAATCCAAAAAAGCTGGCTCCCTGTATTTTTTATTTTACGTTATTTCTCTAGAAAAAACTTTAAAGTAGGCGCCTATATCCCTATATGTGATATTTTATTAAGCTTGAATAACAAAAAACCACAAAGCTTTGTGGCTGTCAATATATCTGGAATATCATTTTGGACACAATCAAGAAGTATGTATATAAATATAAGTGAGTAGGTACTTTTAAATAATATGTAAAAAAAAAAAACATGTACCCAATATAGAATTAAGAAATATTAGGTGTCCCTTATTTTTCAACTTGATTATTATTTTTTAAAAAAATAAAAACTTTGAGGCCTCGTCGGCACTAGTTAAAATCATTGTACACATATGAAATTTCGTATCTAAATAGGCCATAGTAATTGCAAAAAAGATAAAGGGTATGCGTTTTCAAAATCGAAAAAAAAACTTTTTGGTCATATTTTTCAATTTGATTATTATTTAATGCATAGGGCCTCATTTCTTTTGTATTGCTATAAAACACTTGTTCATTTGGAGTACAGTAACCCGTGCCGACTTGCATCGGAACATGTTCATACAACGTGAAGTGAATTTCTCTAATTTTGAAAAACTTTGAGGCCTCGTCGGCACGAGATAAAATCATTGTACACATATGAAATTTCGTATCTGAATAGGCCATAGTAATTGCAAAAAAGACATAGGGTATGCGTTTTCAAAATCGAAAAAAAAAATTTTTTGCTCAAATAAGGGGCACCCCAAATATAAATATATTTGTAGGGATGCTTTTGAGGCGACTTTTCTCAAAAATAGCGCTTTATAATCATCCAATAGAAATAGAAATATAACCGCAAACACAAAATTATATTAACGATTATCTTATCATATTTCTAGTCCCAAATACTTACGAAATATTTTATTTTTCCATCTTGTTTTTGTTCCAACTTTTGTTTATTCTACATAAGTAAAACGGATATGATTTTTGTACTTTGTTCCTCTATATATTAGTTTGTATTGTCTAATTTTATCTTTTAGCAAATAACCAATAAAAATAAACCATAGTGTTGATTACAGTTAAAAATTTACACAGATTTCTAAATAGTAATAAACTTCAGTGATAGCAAATCATTTGAAGATAAAATCAACTAAATTTAGGAATACCTACAGTCAGTCATAAGATTTATAGATACTCAGTCTTACTAATTTAACCATACTGATAAGCTTGTTTTTTTTAAAAATGGTAACTTCTTAGTTAAGTAAATAGATTTTTTATAATTTTCGGAAAAGTCATTAAGTACCTACATAGATATATTTAACCCTAGAGCGCAAAGTGTTCCGTTTATGGCACGAAGTAGACTAAATTAGTATTATTTTTATTCTTTGATTTTATTAACTTTACGGTAATGTGAAGAAAACTTTTTCTCGGATTTCCAATAAACGACTCTGTTCTCAAAAACAAGAAGCACTTATATTTTTATTCTTGTATAAATATTTCTTGTGTTTTATGATACCTTTATCTGGTACCTTCATGAAATAAAATGATCAAGATACACTGCACTTGGTGTACCGATGCAGTGCCCTATGCACCATTGGGTGCGGACAAGAGAAAGTAGTAGTAGTACTATTTTATCAAATGAAATTCAGTTAAAAGTCGTGTACTGTCAAGAATTCCTGTAATTTGGTTATTTCGCCTCATTTTTCTTAATTTTTCATTTGTCTTTTTTAAAGATTATCACATTCGTATAACTCTTTCATGCTGATTTAAAAAAACATTGTTTTAACAGTAAATTAAGTGCTTAATGCATGATGTGCCGTATACGGCCCACATCATTTTTTTTAGGCTTTTTCTTGTTTTTTTTAAATAGACTTTCAGAGAGCAACTCATTTTTTTCAAGTAACAATTTGCATCGTAGAGTTAATTTAAGTCCATTCTATAAAAAAATAATTAAAACACAGCTCTTACTTCGATACAGAGAGACGTTTTTGAGAAAGAGTTTTGACATTTTTCTTGTATACTTATATACGTATTTTTATATATGATAGAACGTCAAATTATGATTATTATACATAGAAGATAAATAATTATGTATGCACCTACATTATTTTTTGTCAATCGATATAATATATGTTGTAAGTAACTTTCTATTAGCCGAATGCATTAGCGCTGTTGGTTTAGTAAAATATACCAGTAGACTTTCATGGCGATTAAGATGTTTGGAGCGGATATCAAATTAATGTCTCAGCATATTGATAGATTAGACATTAGGTACTTGCCTTTTAACTTAAGCCCGCTATATACGGGACAGTTTTCTGCGCAGTTTTCTATGCAGTCTGAAAACGGTCCCGTATACAACGAAAACTGTTTAAAAAAAACTGAATGCTTATGTCAGATTTAAGCTGACATGACAGTTAATGTTTTTTATGTAAACGTTTAAGTAGACATTGGTTTATTGTATGCTTTTAAATACGTAAAAAACCAATAATATATTTACATTATTAGCTAAATATACAATTTCCTGAGAGCAAACATACGATAATAACTTACAATCGCGTTTCAAAAATACACATATTTAGCGTGTCTTTTGACAGAAGTTTGACAGACTGCACAGTTTTCTGAACAAGAAACTGTGTAGTTTTCTGAACAAGAAACTGTCCCGTATACAGCGGGCATTACACTTAAGCCCCCTTCGAGACAGAGAAATGTGCAGTTTCTTGTGCAGTTTGCAAACTGTCCCGTATAAAGCGAAAACTGTATGGAATATTGAATGGCCGATGCGACTTTTAGCTGACCTGACAGTTAATGTTTTTTTTTATGTAAACGTTCTGGTAGGTATCGGTATATTGTATGTTTTTAAAAACGCAAAAAACAAATAACATGTTTACATTATTAGCTATAGGATCAACAATTTCCTGTGCGCAAACATACGATAATAACTTTAAAAATATACATATCTAGCGTGTCTTTTGACAGGCTGTATACGTATACCCTTTTTTAAATCGCTCGCAAAATCCTCCATTAGCGCGCATGCGGTGTGACGTCACAGCAATATAGGCGCTCACTACGGAATGAATTTCACGCCTTCCACGGTAGACGAGTATGACGTCATTAGCCAATAACGGACGTTAAAAGTCACTCGTAATTTCGTGTTTTTAAAACATAAATTTAAAAATGAAAACAAAATTTTTGATCATTGTGTTTTACATCGTTGGAATTGTAAAAATATACTTTAAATATTTATAGCGTTTTCAAGGATATTCATGTTATCGGGAAGAACCCTATTGGGAGACCTCCTGGTCTGTTGAGGCGGTTAAATAAATAAAATTTTAAAAATAAAATACTTTTAAAAATATTCTAAATATAATAATGTTGAGTCACTGAGTGATAAATTTGCACATTTATAACATAATAAGTAGGTACTTAATGATTTGTCATACACATACACACTTACCTGGGTACCTATGTAATTATGTGTCCTAGGGGCTCTACAATAATAATTAAGTATTGTCTGTTTTCACATTTTTAATCATATCGTCACCAGAAAATATTTGTTTGGGGAATGTTTATTATTTTGTAATTACAGCCCCGAGTCATGTTGTGACGTCAACCCTCAAATGACTTTTTGTAATGCAGAATACCCAAGAAAAATGACATTTATTTATTATTAAAGTCACAATTGCATTTTGCAAGATTCATATGAGTAAAATACAGGAAAACGATAGTAATAAAATTGAAACAAGATAACTTCTTCTATGAATCTAAAAATGATTCTACATGTTTGAGAAAGAGTTCATATAAAAGAAATGTATTTAAAAAAAACAGCAGTTGTTGTTGTAGGTATACATATACCGTAGTATTTCACATACCGGGTCGCACCACAAGAAGTTGCCGTTTGTTTGATCCAAACACCGGAAATAGAAATTACGCTTATAATTACGCCATAAATAGGATTCAAAGGAATGGCAACTTGGTGTGCGAGGGTGTTGATCTCTTCAACTCCAGCATTGGATCGGTCAAGTCTTTTTGTAATAAACTCTAGCATTGTATTGTTCTGTATTTAAGGCATATTATGTATTATATATATATTTTTCATTTTTATGTATTTGCTAATATTTTTGTATGATATTTTTATGAAAAGCCTATATAGGCGTTTATAATGAATAAAATAAAATTAAAAAAAAAAAAAAACTTTAGGTAAATTAGTACCACTTATGGGTCACCTACTTTGGGGTGAACTACTTTTAGTCTCTTGAGAGAAATGAAAGAGTACTGACAGTTTTAGTGTATATTTATTAAACAGAAGTTAATACAAGTTAATACAATTAAAAACTTAACTATTTAAATTAAGAATGACATGGATTATGAAGATAGAATGGACCAAATGAATTTAGATTGGAACGCAATTTGGCGGTAAGAAATTTGTGCAAAAGTAACGTGGAGTCACGATGAAGGCTAAAATGATTCTCCTCGTAGTTCGGCAGCGTTCGGCGGAGGTCGGTCGATTTGCTCCGTCCCGCGGCGCGCGCGTGACGTATTACCTCCGCCACAAAACTAACATAAAAAATATGATCAGTGTATATATAGGTATTTCAAAAATCTTTGGTAGTTTCTTATCAAAATACGGCTAGAAAAATATTATGGCAATTTAAATAAATAAATTAATTTGTAGATACGTGATTATTACATACCTTAGGTACCTACACAAACCTTCAAAATTCACCAATGATACCCTGCAACTTGTAATCATTTTCAAAAATGTGTATAATTAAATTTACCTACCCAAAAAAATATGTTTGTCTTAAATTATATCTTCACTCAAGGGTTAAAAAACTGTAATAAATAATTTTAGCCAGTAAATAAATATGTACCTACATGCTGAAAAATATTAATTACGAGATATCATTTGGTTTCGTAATTACCAGCTCAAAACACGTATTTGTCACTTTCATAAATTATGATGAAAAATACTAGGGTTTGAAATTTCGAAAAATTTAAAGAGTCCCTATATTAGATTCATCATTCATTATACCATATCCGCTCCCTATGTGGAGCATATGGAATCCACAGATTATTAGATAGCCATGGGGAAATTATTTTACTTTTTTTTTTTTGCACAAATATTTTGTACATGGAGTAACAAAACTCGTAGTACAACCTGAAAATTGGTGAATATTCATCACATTTGGAGTCGAATGTGTAATATGACTTTTGAATCTGAGCTTAAATTGTTTTTCTTCTTCAAAAGCTTTCATTAGTACCGTAGATTGAGTAAAAATTAATAAATTCTTGTTAAAATGAAGTTTTTTATTTTTTTTTAAAAATTAATAGTATTAATTTGAGTAATAGATTATATTTAAAAATAATTTGTAAGAATTTCTTCAACTTCCTATTGAATTTTCTCGAAAACTAATGTCAAATCCAAAAAAAAATATTTTACTAAATCGACTCCAAATATGATGTAGATTCACTGGTTTTCCGCTTGTACATCGAGTTTTGTTACACCATGTATTGGCACCTGATATAATATGTGATTTGTCGAAAGTTTATCACAGGATTATGTAAATAGTCACTTTAAAAAACTTTTAAATCAGACTCGAAAGTTTTGCAGGGCATATTTGATTATTTATAGATATTTGATAGGCAATCTTTTTATAAAAATATGTATCTACAATAGGTAATTCTACTAGTACTTATTAATTACCAAATGAATGCTGTCGGGAATATTCATTCATTCATTATACCATATCCGCTCCCTATTTGGAACATATGGAATCCACAAACTGCCTCCAGGCCAAGCGATCGGCCGCCAGCTCCCGTGCATCCTCCCAAGTCAAGTCCACGTCCCGCAGCTCTGACGCAAACTGCCGACGAATTGTCAACAGTGGACGACCGGGACGCCGGGAACCTGATGCCTTGTAAAATAGGCAAGCATGGTTAAGGCGCTCGGGAGGCATACGTAGTATGTGGCCTAGCCAGCCGAAACGCCTTCGCCGGATGACAGTAGATACCAAGGGTTGCTGTGTCCGTTGCCTCACCTCTGTGTTCCTTACAAAGTCAAACCACCGCACACCTAAAATTCTTCTAAGACACCTATTCTAACTGTGCATAGGACACTGCATTGGTACACATAGTAATAATAATAATAATAGGATGACTTATAAAGCGCCTTTTCGTGAGAAATCACCTCAAGGGCGCTGTACATAATTACGTAAAAACAATATATTTAGTGCCCCAAGCACGTATTCTGAAACTGTTTCAATCAGACTTACGCTTCAGTTCCAGCCCAAGGTATCACACATGAAATCGCACCTTTAAGACGACCCAATTCAAAATACCAGTTTTTGAAATTCTCAGTAGAAGCAAGTAAACACCATCGTATTTTGAAATTTATGTTAGAAGCATTCACTTTGTAGTTATATTCATTATAAAGTAATTAAATGTAAAAGAACTTTGTTTTTAACAACTTTTTATTAATCTAACTCCCGACCGGTTTTACTAGCTCTTTATCAAGGGTTCATTCTTTATTCATTCTTGTACCCTTAATAAAGAGACATGTGTTGCCTCGAAACCGCTCAGGAGTTAGATTAATAAAAAGTAGTTAAAAACAAAGTTTTTTTCATTTAAATAGTTTACCATCGTATTTGTTCATATCGATTTCTTTTTATTTTTTAAATACCTTTCTGTGTTAAAATAAAATATAAAATAAATACTAAATTACGTATAATGTTCTTTTTTCAGTCATTTTTGATGATATATCATTACAACCTTTTTTTAAAATTTACATACAACCGTTTTAAAGGTGCGAAATATTAATATGAAAAATACCTTTCTACCAAGATATTTTTTGTTACCTACTTTTGTAACTTATATATTCATTTTATTATACTTATTAATTTATAACTGATACAAAGAACTGGCACTGATCACTGATCATCTTCCAGTAGATACAGCATTCGATTAATGCAAAGAGGACAGAACGCCATACCACTCTGTCCTGACATACTTCCTTTGCTTCCTCTACATTCATACATCTTCTCATGCACATACGCAGAATTATTCCGACTTTTCACGTGTCCACTTTCAAGTACTTGACGTACTTGGTCATGCCATGTCTTCTTCGGCATTCCGCGGCTTCTACATCCAGGCACACTTGCATTTAAACTTCTTTTAGCCGTTCTTTCATCACTCATTCGCTCCACATGACCAAACCATCGTTTACGATGCTTTTGTACGAAAGGGCTTTTAAGCCCTTTCTTAATTTTGTCGATAATGCTTATCTCAGCCTTGCACTCTGCTCTAATTTCAACATTTGTGCACCTATCATACATAGTCTTACCACACATAGATCGCATTTCAACAGCATTCCGTCTACTTCATCCTTCTTGTTCCAACACCATGCTTCACTACCACACAAAAATATATCATGTTGATTAATTAAAAAATACTTTCATGACGTCGCAACGTATGACGCATATTATAATATCTTATCTTTTACAATCCAAAATGACAAAATATAAATATGTACTTGGGTAATTATTATTGCCATATTATTACGCTTTCTCTTGTTAAAGTGTGAAAACAAAATATTTGCCTAAAGAACGTTAGGAAACAATGTATCTAATGACATTCCACCTAATTACAGGGCGTAAACAGCATTAGGTGATTAATACATTTGAATCGGAAGTAAAATTCGGAAGTAAGATAAGTACCTACCTACCTATCGGAAATGCTAAACGAAAGTTCTCTTTAAAACATTACTCATTGAATAAACAATAGACAGATATTTAAATATTTGAAACATCAATTACATCTACTACTAATATATATGTAGATAAAAACTGGACTAAATTAATATTGATGTATCGAGAGAGACGAGAAGTTAGTAAGGAAATATGGGCGTTTACAGGACATTTGGCCTGTCATTGGTTGGGCTAAGTGGCCACTTGGTGTATTACAAAAATCCTTACCATTTTTCAGTTTTTTTATCATTTTTCAATCCTTACCATCAATAGATGACAGGAGAAGAATCGTCTCACCATTTCGCTGTAGGTACATTACATAAAGGTTCTGATAATTGGTAGATATGGATATCAAATATGCTCCAACAAAATCATCCTCAACGGGATTTATTGCCAAAAAATAATACACATCTTTAGCTTTGTTATCAGTGGTCTCTAAAATTCAAACAAGAACCTCTAAAATACAGGATTCTGTTTATAAAATGAATTTTATAAAGTCGTCAATATTGATATCTACCAAAAAAGTAATCTAAACTTTATATTAAAAGCCCCCTTGAAGTACGAAAACGACACTGACTTCATAAATCTATTTATAATATCAAACCATTGTTGACAGCTACAAATCGAATAACATCGTATCACAAAATAAGGTTTTTTTACACGGGAATCAAATTCAATAAAGCCATTTTTCAGCAAAAAAACCGGGCAAAAAACATCCCTTAAAAATAGGGAAACTGAACCCCTAAATATGCCCAACAAGTGTGAAAGATTAGGCAGTGAGTTAGTTATTATAGGACAAAAAACATTGTAGAAAAAACTTTTTAAAACATCGGGGTCGGAGGCGAGACGAATACATAATGTGAGACAATTGTGAGAACTAAGAATTATTAGTGAAAATTGTGATTAGTGAAAATTATGATGTGAGTAGTTAGAATTCAAATAGTCCATGCCCTCTTTAGCTCCTAGACTTTTTGGTTGATTCCAGACATGTTTTTGTTTTACTGTATTTTCAACATTATCTAGTATAATAATAATAATCGGCTAACTTATATGATAGCGCCATTTTTGTGAAAACTCACCTCAAGGGCGCTTAACAGTTAAAGATACTGTTTAACCTAAGCTCCTAGAGGTAGACTATAATATTACCTTTAACTTGATCAGACTAGGGCAATAGGGTTCTTCCCGATAGCATGAATATCCTTGAAAACGTTATAAATATTTAAAGAATATTTTTACAATCCCAACGATATAAAACACAATGATCAAAAATTTGGTTTTCATTTATAAATTTATGTTTTGAAAACACGAAAATACGAATGATTTTTAACGCCCGTTATTGGCTAATGACGTCATACCCGTCCATTATAAAAGGCGGGAAATTCATTACGAAAGTGAGCGCTCATATTGATGTGACGTCACACCGCATGCGCGCCAAATGGAGGATTTTGCGAGCGATTTGAAAAAGTGCTATTTCAAATGTTTCAAAAATTCATATGACATCGTAAAAAAAAAATAAAAAACCCCTTGATATTTGTAATTTTTCAATCAATTTTTTTAAATCAAAAATAAAAAATCGGAAAGAATCCAATAACGCATTCTGGGAAATTGCATGTGAGATTTTAAAAAAGACGCGTTTTTTAATTGAGACCGAAATTAACTCAATTAATGTGGTAAGTACCTAAAACCTGAATGTTTTTACATGTTATCTAAAGCAAAATATAGTGTATTTATAATAATATATAGGACCTGGAACTATTTTGTTTTCACGCTGACTGTTAGTTCAATTTTATTTTTACCCATTTTCTAAAATAAAGTTTTCGGAATGTCCATAAAACACGTGATAATGTTCCGACACCGTCGCATTTCGTCAGTTTCTGCGACGCAGGACGAACACGAGTGTGATGGAGCAAGGAAACGTGTTGCCGAAAGGATAATTGCGGAGCTGATTGACAGGACGAGAGTGTGAACTTGGCGAAACACCCTCCACCCTTGTCAAAAGTCAAAAGTCAAATGCCTGGAGCCTGGTGTCTGGGCCTACTACAGTGACCCTGACATACACCCGGGACACTCACTAATTAATTAAACTAACTAATAACTAACAAACCATCACGCCATTTCACCGAAGGGGTAGGCAGAGAGGATAGAACGCCACACCACTCTGTCCTGGCACACTTCCTTTGCTGCCTCCACATTCATTCATATTCTCATGCACGCTTAATTAAACGATTCTAATATGCCTACTTACGTGAGGACGCACTGGAACTAGCGGCCGATCGCTTGGCATAGAGGTTAGTGGAGTCCATATGCTCCACATAGGAAGCGTAAATGGTATGATGATGAATATGTTTACATAACAATAAATGGTATTAAACTTTATTGATATTACACAATACATAGTTTTTATTTATTTATTTGATCTTAAAGTAGTACATACCTAATTTTTGGTATGTCCCAATATAAACACTTTATTATTTTGTGCAAATATAAAAACCTAATATATGATGCGACTGTGCCTGGATGTAGAAATCGAGGAAGCCGAAGACATGGCATGATCGATTAAAAACAGGGGTTGAAAGTGGGCATATAAGAAGTCGGAATAATCGACGTGCGTGCATGATGAGATGATGTATGAATGTGGAGGAAGCAAGAGAAGTGTGCCAGGACAGAGAGGTGAGGCGTTATATCCTCTCTGCCTACCCCTTCGACGCGATGGTAAGTTAGTTAGTTATTTTAAAATCCTTAAACATAATTATTTAATATTACTTGCAATATATTTTCTTAACCTAGCCTTAAATACAGACACTTTTTTTTAATTTTTTTATCTCTTCTGGTATTTATTCAAACAATTTCCCTGCTCAGTGCATTAACGAATTTTGTGACTTCGATTTTTTACGAAACGAAGAACAGACCGAGAATCGACCCCGGAATGAGAATAAAATACATGGGTAGTCGATAGTTTATCGAGTAAGTAGGTACATATATAAGGTTGAACGGGTGGTGGCCCAGTGGGTAGCGTTGCGGTTTCTGAGTCCAGAGGTCGTCGGTTCGAATCCACACTTCGACACGACTCGATTCCTATTTTCAACCACAAGCCGCTCAGGCTTTATTGAAAATAGTATTTACAAATTGAAATATGTGCAAATATCATAAGATTGCATAGATTTCTTTTTCTACTAAAAAATAAATAAATTTCGTAATTTGGTATGGAAATCTTCAAAGCTACTGCACAGGTACAAACATGGAATTATAATAATAAATGCCTTTGAAATTTATAATTCCTACCTCATATTCTTTTTTTCAGTATTTTATAAAATGACAATAAGGAAGGTGATTAGTGCCTATTACAGAATTATTAAATAAGTCAGGATAAGGGGGAAAAGTTTTTTTATACGAGAACTTTTTTACTAAAAATATGCCCGACCTATGTTCCGGGTTAGTGCATGTTCGCGGAATCGTTCATTAATCAGCAAAAACTCCTGCTTAAAATGCCTCAAACGAGATTTTGTGGCTAATCATTTTTTGTCCCGCCCCGGAGGAATGTCTAAATCCGAAATGCAGGAAACAGGTTCATTTCTTGCTGCAAAAAAACAACAAAGTGGAAAAAAATAGCAATGGATGGAAGCTTCAAAGTATCATGTTTACATTTTTTTACGATTCCGCCATTGCGATGTGACGTTTCTGCTCGGTGTTGCCACATGCTGAAGAAACATTGCAAACAGTTCCTGTTTTTTTCCAATGACCTTTCATAATTTAGGCTGTTGAATAAATAATAATTTTTCATACGTAACGGTTCGAAGGGTAATCCAAATGATCCTGTTTAAAAAAACTCTGATAAAAAAATCAGAAATAAAAATTCTTTAAATTTATCCTAGTGGTTTTTTGTATCAGGTACTTACTTTTTGTTTAGTTTTACTGAATTTACATAGAGTTCAAGATATTAAAATCTAATAAATTCAATAAAATATTGATCTCATATAATACAAATATAATTTACCAAATTAATTGAATACTTACTATTTTGCCTAATTTGCATAGTCTCTCGTGTATTTTTTAAGTAAAAAATTAGAAGATGGCTAAATAAAGGTGAAGACCAACGTGGTCCTTGGTAATTGATATAATTGTTAATAGTTAAATGACTTCTAAAGCGTTTTTTTTACGAAAACCTTAGAAAATACATACATCCCTCCTTTCATAATTTCCATCTAGTAGTACATAAAGAATTTACTGTATCGGTAACAAAGGCATACTTACCAAGGAATTGTTGGTATCATATCTTAATTAGGTACATAAATAGGATAAATTATCACACTTACGCTACAGTGCAAGTTTAGGATATTACCATCTAAAAATTAAATATTTAAGTAAAAAAACGAATTAGTATTGCTGTTTTACGAAAAGTCTCGGTTTGGTTGTGGTAACTGGCAACCCTATCGCGACCTAGTGTCACATTTGCCGCCAAAATGGAGTGACATTTCCAAACCAAGATGGCGGTAACAAAATTAATGAAGGAAAAATAAATGAATGAGACCTGCCAGCGGCCATTATAATATATTATGCGGATAACGAATAGAATGAAAAATAGTCGGACAAAGAGAAAGAAAGTTTATCAAAGAAGAAAATAACATTTTTATGTAAATTCAGTTGTGTCAACCAAAGGTCCAAACGAATAACTTTGTTTTACTTACCAGGAACATTTGCCTCTCGAAACAATGGAAGAGGAGGCGTTGGTGTTGCAAATGTATATACACAATTCTTTAAAATGTTTTCCGTTATTGAATAGGTTTAGTGATGAAAAACTCTATTCTAGGATTTACAAGCATGGAAAAAGCAGACATTTTAAAAGGTTAAAATATTTATGCATTATTATAGAAAAACCAAATACAAATATCAATGATTTTTTTTGTCAAATCTAGAAAACACGTTTTGTGTGCAAGAGCAGACAAGATAACAATAATTCTAGGAGATTTCAATATCGACATTACTAAAATTACTCAGTCTTCGACAGCATACATAAATACATTACTCTCGTTTTTTTTTAATATGCAATACGAATTTTCCCACCAGAACCACGGAAACAAGTGCCTCTCTAATTGATCACACATTGTATCTAAGGAGAAAATATATTCACTATCCACTATATCTCAAAAAAAACTTGAACCACCCAATCAGTGACCATAAATATTCTAATTCTTGACTTCCTAAAATAGCCTTAAGTAAGTATACCCTAATAATCGATTACCTACTTATATTAAAATCATCCCCCAAAATAAATAATGTCATGCTAAAAAAACATCTGGAAGCTTACGCGTTTTTTCCCTATTGATTATTTAAATGATAGAGTACTGATTACTAAATTATAATAAGTTTATTGAATATTTCAAAAAGTGCGATTGACTCCTGTAAATTGAACTTTACAAAATTATTACACATAGGAAACCGACGACAAGCTAATACACCCGTGGTATGGACACAAAACTAGATACGCTTATCAAGAACGAAATTTTGCTTTTAAACAGTGGAAGCGTGATCCTTTTAAATAGTTCCCTTTTAACACAAAAAAAGAATCAAACTCGAAAATAAAGTGACAAATTATAGGAGATTTGTAAAAACAAAATATTTTTCGGAAAATGTTTGAGAGAATATTAGTAATCCTAGAAAAACATCGTGGTCAACGATAAACTCATATACTATCAAATGCTCCCCTAAATAAAAAAAACACCAATAGAATGTCTATCGATCGATTAACAATCTTCGACATAAATGATCCAAAGCAGATTTGCACAGAGTTCAATAATTTTCTTTATAACAGTTTGGCAGCAACTTAGCAAACACAATAACATCTTATCCTGATGATTATAAAACACAATTTGTTTACTGGCTCCTAAAGCAACTCATTCCTTCTTTATGCATAGAACTAATATGTCTGAAATTTTGCGTCTTATCTCTAATCTTAAAAAAACGATCAGCACCTGGGCCTAGATTGGAGTGACTCCAGCCATTCTTGAGATTTGTAAAAATCAGTTGGCCGATCACCTTGTATTTGCTGGTAAAATGATTCGCTCTTGAGTGGCATTTTTTTCCAGATAAAACTTAAAATAGCAAAATCGTTCCAGTCTATAAAGGCTCGATTGCAAAAAAAATAATGTCTCAAAATTACCGACCAATCTCTGTACTTTCGGTTTTTTCAAAAATATTTGAACTTGTCATAAAGGAAAGGTTTAACTAAATACTAATCTAGTTTCAAAATAATCTTCTGCATCCCAACAATATGGTATTCAGAAAGCGTTTCAAATACAAAATGTGCGGCATATGATTTTTATTATATCGAATCTTCGCAAAACATAACCTAGATGATGGTGAGTTTACCGCAGCAGGGATATTCTATAGACTTGAAAAAAGCTTTCGACACTGTTGACCATAATAAAATTGCTGTATAAACTAGAATATATTTAGGCGTTGTTGGTACTCCCTTAAAACTATTTCGAAGTTATCTCACTCACCAATAGTATATTGTGTCGGTCCATATTGGTGAGGGTTTCAGTGATTTTGGGGAGATAACCTGTAACTTGGTGTACCTCAAGGCTCAATTCTTACGGTCCTCTACTTTTTCTTGTGTACGTAAACCACGATGTGACTACATGGGGCATACAAGGTTTTGTTTCTACAACATTGTATGCTGATGATTACTATAGTATTCAATCATTGTCGCACGATAAAAGAAACTTTTGAAAATAAAATGCAAAGAGATATCCTCTCATCTAGCAAACTGGTTAAGAATAAACAAATTAAGCTTAAACGTGTGAAAAAAAACGTCATGTATGACTTTTTGGGAACAAAAAAAAAACATATACCTCAATATTTCTCTAAGGAATACTCAGAGAATTGAAATGACCACAAACGTTAACTAAATTCTAGGAATATTCATAGACATCAAAAACTCTCATGGAGTTATCAAATTTGATCATGTCAAATCAAAGAAGATAGCCCCTGTAGCTGGAGTTTTGTACAGACTCAGGGGTTTACTTCCAAAAAATACTTTTGCTTTCTATTATTACTACGCTATGATACATTCTCACCTGTGTATATTTGTCATGTACATGGGGTTTTTGCTACCACCAGAAACAGGTTTCCGAAATTCAAGTTCTCCAGAACAGGGCTCTGAGAAATATTTTAGGGATACCCTGTGGGATACACATGTAAAAGATAATATATCGCCAACAGAAATACTCCCCATTTAAAAGTAATACCATTACATGAAATCACAAATACCAAATACTTAACCATATTTAAATCATTCAGCACACATACAAAGTTTGAAACACAATTTTAACTCTGAGCTTCATGGTCACAATACACGTAATTCAAAAAAACCTCCACATTCCAAAATTTCGATCCACAAAATTCGGTAAAAAATCCCTAATGAACATTTCTCGATCCCCAAATAATAATAATCTACCCCATGAAAATAAAAATAAATAAATCAATAAATAGTAGAGCCCTTATTAAGATCTATATTTAAATATGTTTTTCAATGATAGATATGATTCTTATTCGTCTTTTTTGATTGTGCAATAAGTTATGTAATTCAAAAAATGTGTGAATAATACCGGTCCCAAAATGAGTTTTTATAACTCCTGGGATTATAATACATGTATGTTTTATAAGATTTTTTTTAAGAAAAATAAAAAAAAAAAAAAAAAAAAAAAAAAAAAAACTTACATTTTTTCCATAGACAAAACAATATTATTTTATGAATATTACTCGAGCTTATATAAAAATTAAAGCTTTCATTGTTGAAATATTTCTTATCAACAAAAGGAAGACAATTTTTCATCAACGCTTTTTTTCAAAAGATCCACCTTTAGAACACAATTTCAAATTCAAATCCAGATTTGCCATTGTGAAGAAAAATCGGATACAAAATAACTCCCTGTAGTGTTGCCAGGGTGGGGAAAAATCGATTTCCCATAGTAAATAAGCTTGATGGGTTCCTACCTAATGCGTTTTATTTAGAAACATTAATCTACGTACAGAACTTTTTTATTGTGTGTTATATTGTTTGGGGTGCACCTATTGCCCTCGGGGTCCGACCCTATATTTAAAACAGAGAAACTCCCTGACCCTCGATGACCAAAGCGACCCGCATCTGTCATTAAAATCCATAGAAAAAATAAATAAATTGTTCGGGGGGCGGACGGACCCTTTAAGTTTTTATCTTCGTACATAATGCCGACTCGGGTGATTCAAAATAAACATTTTTTGTTTAATTAGTTAAAATTATTTTTGAAAATAACTGATTATAAAACTGAAAATAAACAGGTTCTTATCATTATAACATTATTACATTCAAGTACATATCATTAGTTATAATTTAGTCATAATCATTCACATTAATCTAGTAAATTTTGGATGAATGTTTATACATTTATCTAAAAAGTAGGTACCATATTAATTTTTGACACAATTTACCTATTTGCGATAATTTTTATTAAATCATTTTCTATGAGCATGCTAAAACAAACAAATGTATGTAGATAAAACTAAATATGGATTATTTTTCATAACTAGACAACAATTTTATGATTACAGTTCTTTTAGAAATTGTTGATACAATATTTGAAAAACAGAAAATATTACAATACATATATTTTTGTGTGTATAGTATTTTGGAAGGTTGATTTTGAGCTCCCTCAGTAAATAAGCATTTTATCTAGAGTGGACAAAATGTAATTATTACAAAATTCAATAAGTGTCCATTTTTGAATAGCCTGATTTATTGGGCAGCACAATAGTAGGTACCTACCTACTTCTTTGTACTTTGTAAACTGTGTGTTACAGAAACAGTTTTATATTATTTATCATTATTTGTTCACCTTTGGGTGTCACAGTTTTACAAGCCTAGTTATTTGAATCGACTTAAGATAATTGTTTTTTGTACACCCAAAGAAACATAATTCAGCTGAAATATAAATTACGGTTATACGATCAGGCAATTACAATGGTTTTACTATCAGCTGTTATCCTTCTCTTCTCCATCGATTACTTTTTATGCATTTTACCCCTAGAAACATTGATTAATATTTATTTATTTTTTAAAGTATTAATTCATGTATCAACGTATCGTTTCTTTATAATTATTATTATCTATTTTATAATCTCTTTTTTTTATACACGTTGAAATTTTTAATTATTTTTTTAAATGCAATAACTTGTAACGCTAACGCCTCTATTAAAACTATAAAAACGTGAGGCCACTTTATGACATGTGATCTTATAAAAATAGTAAGTAGGTGCATAAGAACATTAACCAAAATCAACTATTATTTGATTAAAATTAAAGATATCATTTATGTACATTTATTTCTAGAACCAAAACCGTTTTTAATAACTCGTTATAATAATGATGGTCGTTGAAAAGTGCTTCTTAAAAATTTACTTTCCATTTGACCGTTACATCAAATGCCAAAAACAGAAAATGGGAAAGATTAAAATAACCAAAGTAACGTTCTTTTTCAAATCGTTCCGTGTTCTATTATTCGAAATCCAAATTCGGAAGTAGCGCAACAATAAATCAATCCGTGGCCATTTATTTAAAAATCGAACGATTCCTTCCTTTTGGCGGGTAACCTAGAAATGCGACAATGGTCAGTTTTAGAATCAGTCTTCTCCATAGAAAAAAAATGGGCACAATCGAAGAGATTAACCGTGTCGCCTTTACAACAAATGAATGTGACCCTTTGCAATTGCTGGGTGTCAATAAATCTGACCATTTTTATTGTGTCATGTGACCCCCTTTGCAATAATGTGAATTACTCCATTATTCGTCACATAAACAGTGCTAAGCTTCGATTTCAATATATTCTTCCCGCCATTCTGCTCACATTTCTCGATTATTCTATGGCGGCAGAAGGCCGTGACAGTTTGGAGTATTTTAGGATTAATGGAACTCGACTCAAAATAATAATTATTGGTACAACCGTAACACTGAAATCTGCCATTTAGATAACGCCAACATCATGTTTAAATTTCACCTACATTTGAATTTACTATTTTTTTTTATTTATTTATTTGGACTTGTACATAAGAGTTTTTTAAAAAAATATATGTATAATAATAATGTTCCCTCACTGGGGATAACCCCGTGCCGAGGGAAACATTTTACATTGTTTATAATGGGTATATTTCTACATACCATCTTAATTTAAGTAACCCAACATCAATACATATATTTTTATTTTTTTTAATCATACAGATAAAAGTAAGTATGTGGTCTAAATTTAAAATCAAAAACCCCCTGACTATCTACTTGGCCTGATCCATTCCTCCAATTGTGCACGACCCACCTCCACAATCCATTTTTTTTTATGGCTACTTTGCATGCTGAGTGTTTTTCGAGTGTTCTGATGGACAATGGTGGACAATATGTTAGCATTAAAAAAAAATATGATACATTACAATAAAGGTATTTTAAATTCACATTCTCTGATCTTATATTTGATCAATTATGATTAAATAAAACAATGTTATGTGCTACTATTGGCCAATAGTAACACATAACATCGTTTTATTTAATCATAATTCATTATGAAGTGTTACAAAGTGAATGCCGAGTCAATCAACAAAATTATATTTGATCAATTAAATTAATCTCTAAATCATAATGTCGACATTATGATCTAGATTTACACAGCCGAGATATCTTCTTATTTCTAGAAGATAAAGATCGAAGATATAAGTACATAATACATTGTAATATATGTATTATACATAATTTATGTTATTTACTTCAACTAAACTACATTAGTCCATATAATGGAAACTTCTAAAACACCTCACACTTCATACAGATGATGTTTGATGTTATGCTACATACTTCCTTACTTATAATCGAGATTCTATATGGAGTTATGATAAGTGATAGGTAATAATGACAATCAAGTAACAATGGTAGTGCCTACCTAGTGCTTGTATTGTCGAAATTAAGTGACCTGTCACGTTCAGGATCTGAATCTACCACATTCATTAAAAAAAACAATACCTACATTAAGATCCCACATTTTATGTTTGGTTTATGTACCTACATGTAGGTACTTAGCGTAATATCCATATCATAAATAATATTATACCCTAGATATCCATATTCCATTTCAAACTTCTCGTCTCTGTTGAGATGTCAAATTTGTAATTTTATTAGCCCGTAATGGGTGAAATCCAGTTTTTTGTCTACAAGTATTTGAACACGCAAAATGTTGTTTATAAAAAATTAGCTGGTAAAAGTTTATAAGCATAACAAATTGAAGATTCATCTTCAGGCGTTTTCTAGTAGGTGATATAATTCGGTAAGAATCACACTTGCAATCATAAAGGTTTCTGCTAAAATGCTTAGAAATTTTCTCAGTGGATGACAGAGAGTGTTCACATGTGAAGCGTCGCACCATTTTACTGTATATTGGCAGATATGGATATCAAATACTAGGTGAAATGGGGAATGTTGTAATACATCAAGTGGCTACTTAACCCAGCCAATGACAGGTCATAAGCCCTGTAAAACGCCTAGATATCCATATTCCCTTCCTAACTTCTCGTCTCTGTTGAGATGTCAAATTAATATTATACCTAATTAACTAACTAACTAACCATCACGCCATTTCCCGGAAGGGGTAGGCAGAGAGGATAGAACGCCACACCACTCGGTCCTGGCATATTTCTCTCTTGCTTCCTCCACATTCATACATCTTCTCATGCACGCACGTCGATTATTCCGACTTCTTACATGCCCACTTTCAAGCACTTGTTTTACTTGATCATGCCATGTCTTTCTCGGCCTTCCTCGACTTCTAGATCCAGGCACAGTCGCATCATATATTTTTTTAGCCGTTCTTTCATCATCCATTCGCTCTACATGACCGAACCAACGTAAAAGACCTTTCTTAATTCTGTCGAGAGTGCTTATCTCAGCCTTGCATTCTGCTCTAATTTCAACATTAGTGCACCTATCATACATAGTTTTACCACACCTGAGAGATCGCATTTCAACTGCATTCAATCTACTTTCATCCTTATTTTTCCAACTCCATACTTCGCTTCCATACATAAGGGTTGGTACCAGAACTCCATTATGCACTGCCAATTTAGCCTCTTTTGATAAGCACAATATTATACCTAATGTTTATTAATTTGGCGCAAACTTAAATAGAAACGGCAACCGAAAATCAACTAATGAAATTGTTTTATCTTTACAATATTATACTCCTCTCCTTACGTAGGTATTGATATCTCAAACATTACAATTTGCCTGTGCACAATTCTTCATAAGGGCGAAAAAAAACTTCACTAAGCTACTAGAATAAAACCTTACAAAAGATGAATAAAAAACAGGTTCTTACAAATCTTTTTACCCACAAACGATCATCTATCATTATGTGTTATAGACTACAAAATGTTTCTGTTTGCTCGACTTTTTAATGCTTTTTCTCCGAAATAGATTATTGTACGGCTACCTTTTGTCAAAAACAAGAAAGTGAATGCAACTTTGATCTTTTAAAAAGTAACCATAAAAAATCCGTCTTTAGAAATTGCACAATAATAAGACGATATAAAACCGTTTTGACTTTTGCTTTCGATGTTTCTTCTATAAGCTTTATCTGAAACTGGAATTAGCGAACCGATACAATAAAAAACGGCAGTTTATTGTGAAGTTTTTGGTTCAGGGTAAATGGTAGCTAAAAAAACTGTTGTTAAACAAGAGGTTAAAATACATATTTTTATTTTTAATAGCTTTTTATACCTGGATCCTGGATAATTAGGATAAATTGTAGTTTTTCTTTTTTTATGTGGTAGATATTTTTCATTTCAGAACGGGTGGTGGCCCAGTGGGTAGCGTCGCGGTCTCCGAGTCCAGAGATCTTCGGTTCGAATCCCCACTTCGACACGACTTGATTCCTATTTTCAAGCACAAGCCGCTTAGGTTTTATTGAAAATAGTATTTACAAATTGAAATATGTGCAAATATCATAAGATTGCATAAATTTCTTTTTTACAATAAAAAATAATAATTAAAGAATTTTTTAAAAATCATCAATTATTATCTTATCCGCACCTTATAGTTATTAGAGATAGGAGCATTTACAAATCAATTTTTAAAATTATTTTTTTTCAAATTTCGTTTTGGAGTAAACAATGGCTTGTTTGTAGAATAAGTGACCATAGGACATCAGAATTTGATTAAAACAGGATTCAAATGTAAGACACAATAGGTACATTTTATTCAACCAAGTGAAAATACGTAATACAATGGTGTACAGCAGTACAGACATTGATTTATAATACACTTAGATTTTAACTGAACACAAAAAATGAATGACACTTCAACTCCGCCAAAACCTCCAACTCCGCCAGACGCGTATTCAGTATTTCTTTAACCGCCGGCCGAGTCAGACGTTCAAAAAACAAATTACGAAATGCCTTCCTGTGTAGTGAAACCGTTTAAAAAACCGTACGGATAAAATTAACAAAAAAGATGGTGTAACTTTCCTCATGTAAGTGTTTATTTATATATGTTTACATAGCCTAAAATAATTATTATTCAAAGAAAGTTTTCTTCTTAAATAATAGCCAACAGCCCGTCCACAAGAAAAAAAGGTCATTTTAGATGCATGGTAAAATTCATGAACGCTACTCGTAAGGAACGGGTTAGTATTGTATACTGTTACTGTAACCCTATATTTAGCCCATACCTTTTACGGTGTGTGGGCGGATGCTTGCCGACAGTCAAAGGGCTCTGATAGGTCGACCCGTGTAAGTGCATTGGTATGAATTAAAGGTGCGTAATCTTCGTGTCATTACTTTTTCTAAATAATTTACCCTGCAAGGCAGATCTAAGTGTGTTATAAATTAATGAGAACAGAGTACAGACGTGCTATTTTGTCGCGACAAAAGTGCATGCATACATATTTTTCATTTTGAAACTAGCTTAATTCAACATCAGGCCAAGCTGGTCAGCCTGCAGGCGATTACTATAAATTAATTTAACTCGTTTAGAGTCTTAATATAAATAAAAATAAAAAGTAATTTGCTAATAAATGCTTAACTTCAATATCAATGCATAGATGGAGCTTTCAACTCGCTGGTGGATGATTCTCGATTCGTTGCATATATACAAAATAAAAAATGTTATCTGGTGTGGATATTCGCTAATAAGCGGAATGGGGAATGTTGTAGCTATAGTTTTTCCGTC
>JAGVSP010002974.1:0-40065 GCA_022494985.1 Micrasema minimum | reverse complement strand
TGTATGTATATTTGTTTAATTACTGTTTTATTTTATCTTGTTTTTCTCGTGGTACGTTTGAAATCATTATTTGTTTATTTAGGTTATTAAAAAATGATCTTATGGTGATAATTGACACCTTAAATTGAATTATGATACACCTAGTTTTAGATATAAGTGTATAAAACAAAACTTAAAAAATCGCACTTTGGGAGATTTGAAATACTATTGAATAATTACTCTATATTTATTTCTTCTCGGGGATTGTCATTACTATAGTTTAATCGTTTGAAAAGAAGCCATTATGTATCACCAGTTCTCCATATTTCGTTCACCCTTAAAATTTAATTTTATTGCTTTGTTGGCTGATTATTAATTAGAAATCGGGGATAATTGTCAATAATGTGTTCCAAGTATTTTACCTTTCATATTCTTACATTATCCGTGTAATAATGCAACCTACTCCATACAAATATTGACTGGTACATATTGTTCAACCTCCTTAGTATTTACCAAAATACAAAAACCTATGTTCAAACTGAAAAATAGGATGTCAAAATCAACACTGAATTTTGAAAAAAAGGTTAGTTTTTTTTCATTTCAAATTATAAAAAAATAGAACATTCACAATCATTGTTTGTGGATTTTCCTTCCCGTCTACTGTATCATGTTATATGATACGCAGTTGCTCGATCACAGATCACTATCGACGCGGTAATAAGCGACGTGATAACGATTTCTTACCATGGATGTTTAACGTTTTCGCGATCACAATGGAACACGCGTTAAAAGTTATCGATCGGGATTATTAAACGAGCGCATCAAGTCGCGAGCCATTTCCCGAGATATATCTTCTTCGCACATATCTTTTTTCAATCTTTCTCGAGTGCCGTATTACATTTAGCCGGCGTTCGGCAAGCCAAATATTGAGAAAAGCAGTCGACATAATAAACAATCCGACACGCGCGTTGACTTTCTTGATTTGACGTTTGGCCGCGATATTTATTATCATCTATGGTGCTCGGCAACGCTCGGCAATGCTCGGCAACGGCGAACGTGGTATGAACGTATGTTCATTGTGATCGGTCAAATGGTTAGCGTTAGCACGTTTTTAACTACGTCGATAGTTATCTGTGATTGAGCTCCTGCTCTTGAGTTTTTCGATATATTTTTTAATTCCAAAGGCAATTACAAGATACAATACATCCCACCCCCGCAGATCTGAGATAATTAGCTTTATATGACCTTACAGGCGATTCTACACAGCAAGCCCACTGCTACATATGAACGACAATGGTTTTATCGATAAATCAAATATGTCATCCATACTTCGTATGATATTATTATGTACATACTATTCAATAATCTGATTCACATTGGCATTCTCCGCGCATTGAAATCTATTTTTGAAGAACTGCGTACAGACTGCAGACAAATTGCATATTTATATTTCTGGGAGCTGAATAATGGAATAAGACGAATGGCAAATGGCATAATACAAAAATATTATAATCTTTATTAACTAACTAACTAACTGACTAACCATCACGCCATTTCCCCGAAGGGGTAGGCAGAGAGGATAGAACGCCACACCAGTCTGTCCTGGCATACTTCTCTTGCTTCCGCCACATTCATACATCTTCTCATGCACGCTCGTCGATTATTCCGACTTCTAATTATTAACTATTAATCTTTATTAAAAATCACAATAATTTAAGCCAATTTATACAGCGCCGTTTTTATGAAATATCATCTCAAGGGCGCTTTACAACTTAGATCTAATAGGATTATACAAAAAAAATAACAAAAAAAAACAAAAATAAATAAAGAAAATTTTATACAGTTTAAACTATTATTTATCTTTGTAAAGTTTAAACTAACTTTAAAATCCGCTTTACATCCAAATGGTGGGCTACAAAATGAGCTTTGTAGTTTCAGAAATTGAATATAGCCTCCTATGCACAGATGCACAATACATTAAATTATTACTCAGAGAAATTAAATGGCAGTTACCCCATACGTCCATGCGTAGGTAACTTGATAGCTGCATCATGTGTTGAAGTCGTTGAGTCTTACACCTCTTTAAATATTGTACAGCGCAATCACGAAACTGGTGCTTTAAAGATTGTCCGACATATAAGTTAAAGGCCGTAGTTGAGTTTGAACAGACATTGGCCAATTAATTGAAACTTTTAAAAATTAAAATGCAATATAATCAAACAATTTCTATACTAACCTAAGTGACTACTTTTAATCCTGATGATTGAAATGCGTTAATTTCTTACCTGTAACAAAATAAAAAAAATACATTAGAAACATACAACAGAATTAACAGCAAAAGAAGAAAGAAACAGTTTTGAATTTATTTGTCTTAACATGGGCCATTGTTGGTGCTAGGGGTAAATTTTAGAATCGTTCAGATATACAAAATCAGTACAAAATTAATAGATTTAGTCAAGGGAAGGATTGTGTCACGATAAGTATGTAAATTGTCATTTATTAATTTATTTAGACACAGAGTAAAGAAATATAAAGCATAATAATATACGAGTTACGAAAAAAGGGAATTTAGAGATAAAAATAATTTTATAATGCGAATATTCACATCATAAGAAGCGGGTTGTGGTCTTGTGGTAGATTCGAGGACTCCGGATTAGAATCTCTAGGTTTGAATCTCACTTCGGCACAACTTGTTTTCTGCTTTCTGGCACAGTTATTTCCGACTCTTTGAAAGCAGCCCCAAAATTGAATCTCAAGATATATTGTAAAAATCAGAATGAATTTTTTTGGTGTAATTTTTTACTTTTGTTTGAAAATACCCTGACAAGGCGAAACAGCTGTCAGTCAAATAAACATACCCAAAAAAATCGACTTTGACTGTGTAATATTATGGAGTTATATAAAATGAATGCCAACTCAATCACCAATCTCAAGAAATGGTAAAATATGTTTTCGTTTTAGACTCGTGGCCTTTTACTCAACGGTCGTAAATAATCTATACGCACGACCTTCCCTAACATTGAAAATTAACAAAATTACCGACTAATTGCGATTAAAAGGAATATCTTAATAAAATAATGATTACCGCAACAATGGTCCCCGCGTGACGGTGTATGCCCACTGCTATAGTGTAATTTATGATAATAATATCAACCTTGGATCGTGAATCGATTTCAATACTAATAATCGCGGAACTTTAAGGAATGATCTGCTACCTCCACCGCCCACAGCCGGAAATACTTGTACCTATTAAAATCATGGATTTTTAATAGTCTTATATTCTTCAAATTGTGTTTAAAATTACAGGCGAAAATTTAGGTTATCAACCACGATTTAGCAGCCTTTCTAAAAGCATAAAAGGTCAAAAATATACATTACTTATAAGCCTTTACTTTAATCCTTCAATACCTAATAAGAATTTTATATTTTAATTTATACTGGATATCGTCGCCGTTCAGGCAAAAGTCACTAAACACCATTTTAAGAAATCGCGATTTTAAAGTTTGAAGGCCAAGGAAAAATCAGAATTTGATGTTTTAGAATTTTTTTTAGCACAGAATAATTTCTTGTTGTTTTTTGAATCAAATCCAAGTACTAATTTTTTTCTTCTGATAAATTTTAATCTTTCTAGAAGGTTTTTAATGAAGCAAGGGGGGTAAAATTTGGGTTAGTGACTTTTGCTTGTTTTTAATCTGTACAATGTAAGTCAAAATTGACAAGCAAAAGTAACTATTTCGCTTTAGTTATTTTTGCTGTTTCAAAAAAGAGCAAATAGATTATGAGTGACAAATCAATAAAACTCACTATCTTCGTTTGATAACTTTTTTTTAAAAACAGCGTAAAAGGTCTATTTGCCTTTGATGATTTGAGCTTGTTAAGATTTTAAAAAAGTCATGTAGGGAAAAAATAATAATTAAGATTTACAAGTCATTTTTCTAACTAAGTTACTTTGGTGATGTTTACATCTTAAAGAACGTAATTTTACGCTTTGAATGGCATATTCAATTCAAAACTGCTCGCCGGATGACAGTAGATACCAAGGGTTGCGGTGTCCTTAGTTTAGTTCCGAAAAAGCAAAACATTTAACTTACTAATAATGTATTAATACACTGAGTGCAGAGTGTAAATAATTTAATTTTATGTTTTACGAAAATAACGTTTTTATACCAAACTCTGAAGGCGAACATTTGCGACCATATGGATACCAAATCTAATTATATGACTGTTTATAATGTTGATGTGTTCATCACAATATTTGACGTGCTATCATTTTTATGAACATAATTGGACCGAGAAGGATAATATGCAAATAATTTATTACAAAAACACAGCTTGCGGGTCGAGATAATATCTGATAAATTATTACATAAAATATGTTCTCATATTTTGTTACGTGGTAGTTTGTGAAAAATATATTAACCCACATGTATAAAATTGCTAAAAAAATTGTATAATAATAGACTTAATATCACACCAATTCCCATGGCTCATTCCCATTCCCAGGGCATGTGCAAAGAGGATAGAACGCCACACCACTCTGTCCTCGCACACTTCCTTCGCTTAAAGAATATCAAAGATATTCTAGGAAACTGTAGTCAATATATTATGTTTGTAATTTGTAAAACATTATGAATTTTCTATCTTTATTATTTGTACTGAGGTAATGTTTTAGTTAAATTATAATGTCCCAGAATGAGTCTAAAGCGCACTTTATACGGGAGAGAAAACAGTACAAATTCTTGGGCAGTTTGCAACCTGTCCAGTTACGCATAAAGCGAAAACTGAATGAAATATTGCGGCGTGGGCGCGACGTATGGCTGACCTGTAGCTCAAGCACAGATAACTATCGACGTAGTTTAAAAGCGTGCTAATCGCGTGCTAACGCTAACGATTTGAGCGATCACAATGACATACCGTTCAATACCGCGATCGCTGAGCCGAGAATTGACGATCTGAGCCGATCTACGCTATATCGCGGCCTTACGTCAAACGTCAAAATCATCGCGCTTGTCGGATTTTTTTTTTATTATGTCGACTGCTTTTCTCAATATTTGGCTTGCCGAAAACCGGCTAAATTATAATAAAGATTGAATGAAGATTTGTGCGAATAAGATATATCTCGGGAAATGGCTCGCGACTAGTATGCGCTCGTTTAATAATCCCGATCGATAACTTTTAACGCGTGTTCCATTGTGATCGCGAAAACGTTAAACATCCATGGGTAAGAAATCGTTATCACGTCGCTTATTACCGAGTCGGTACTGATCTGTGATCGAGCAACTGACAGTTAATGTTTTTTTATGTAAACGTTTAAGTAGATATTGATACATTGAATGCTTTTTAAAACGTAAAAAACAAATAACATATTTACATGATTAGCTATAATATATAATATCGATCTTAGAAAACTGTACCTACAGTTTTCGGTCCCGTATAAAGTGCGTATTATATTTATATGTGTGAGATATGTGTGTGAAAGAGACTGTGTGTGAGGGTGACAGAAGATGTACGAACGTGGGTGTGTATGCAGTATGTCTGCTGTGTGCCCGTCATTCCAAGTTAGAGCTCTGAGGAGCGTAGACAGTTAAACCTGTATTATAATAAACCCGTCATAAATGTCACAGCCGTGTATTACTTAAAGCCCCATATCCAATACATCACAATATGGGAATATAATCTAATGTTCATATAAAGCTAATAAATCAAAAATAATAATAACATCAAATCATTCTTAGGCAAAGCTCATGATTGATTGGTTTTATTTATTTATTTTTAAATTGAATCATACTTAAATAAGACAAAATAAGGTTTTTAGACTCGTCCGATTGTATCTAATACTGTAAGATCATGATTTGATCTAATTTATAAGAGATATCTATTATATAAAAAACAAGAAAATAATATTAATCTATTGTAAAAAAATTACACATAGATAATTATTTACAGGTGTAATTATTCCGTTCACAATACAAAAACTAAAAAGTTTATCGTAGAATCTTACTACCCACTGTTACCTACCTTAAAAAATACTTAATTCGATCAAATTAACAACAATATTACTAAAAAAATACTGTTATGTACGTGAAATATATCGTTTAAATGAAAACAAAATGCCTTATTAAACCTTTACTGCGTCGAGTTAGATAAAAATAACAATTACTTCGATTACATACAGGTTGAAGGTCCTACAACTTATAGAGTAAATATTTTTTAAGCACTTTAGCCCAATATTAATGCATACATACTATTACATTTAAAAAAACATTTTCTTTCATTCTTAATTTTTTTTTAAAATATTATAAATTGTTCATGTCGACATTGCTTAAAAAGTATGAAATTATTGTAAAATTTTTGCAGTATTATTTTTAAATGCATTTTAGAAAAGCTGAATGCGATATCTAATCAAGACATAAAAGTTAAAGCTCTATTGAGCTTAATTCTAGGAACAAAAGCTTCCACGCGCCGCTGTTGAATCGATCCCTATCGTTGTCAATGGTCTCATCTCTGGCCACTTTTTACAGTCGCTATGGTGAAGATCGTCAATCCCCATGGAACCCCATATAGGGAAGGTGCACTGCCTTCGCGGGCCTCATTACCCATACATTCGTTGTAAGGGGGATCTTTACATTCCGCGGATTCTTCTAATTAGCAGCGTGGGCGTGGGTAGAATAAGACGCCACCAACATGACTGGAATATAGGTATAGAATATGAAAGCCTTAGATTGATCATCTTGCCTTCATATATAGATCATATATGATCCAGAAACGCTACAACTGCAGTGACATATGTAAAAAGAGCGAACGGGTGGTGGCCCAGTGGGTAGCGACGCGGTCTCTGAGTCCAGAGATCGTCGGTTCGAATCCTCACTTCGACACGACTCGATTCATATTTTCAAATACAAGCCGCTTAGGCTTTATTGAAAATAGTATTTAAAAATTGACAATGTACAAATATCATAAGATTGCATAGATTTCTTTTTAATTAAAAATTTTTAAAAAAGGATAATGATGATGATTGATTGATTAGTGGAAACGAATATGTGTATTTGCTTATAACAGCCGCAGTAAAGCCAAGCAGTGCTCTATGCACCATTAGGAGAGAGTAAGGTAGGAAAGGAGGAAGTTACAAAAATTTTAATATTCCTTAGCTGATTTTTTTTTGTTTGCACTAATGTTGTTAATCCATTCAATTCATTATGACGAGACGACAATTTATTATTATTTTTTTTTTTTACCACCTCAACAGGCTAGGAGGCCCAATTACAGAGGGGAACAACGTCACAAACACCCAGGCTTGAGAAAAATCACTTTTTGATTTTTTGAGTTCTCACCGGGAATCGAGCCATTACGCTACGGAGGCCGCCTAAATTAGAATTCTTATGCTTTTTAATCTTTTGGTGGACCTATCTGATTTATTGATGAGAATCGTCGTTATTTGTAACATTTGTAAACTAAAATTACATAATATAATGTTACATGAATTTTATTTTACTCAACTTGCTTGCGTGAGTATTAATTATTAACTTCTATGGGTGTTGAATTCCAAAAGTTTCTTGATCAAACAAAATGTATGATTACTATTTAATACTCACAGGTACCTATTGATTGGAATTTAAAATAAGATAATGAATTAATCAGCCGTATTTTTAAAAAAATAGGCCTTTACAATCATTTACCTTGCTAATGAAATACATATTTAATTAAACGTATTTTTACTGCATTCTAGAATAATTTAGCATACTTGGTCATAGCATGTTACCGTATTCTGGTCTAGTCCTGGGGGGTATTGGTATAAATACGGTACAGATCGTATATAAAATGGTACATTTATGGTAAATACTTGTCTTTAACAATGCCAAAGACGATCACACCTTCGCTAGACCCTTTTTTATGCGTGTTTAACGACATAATTTTAATGAACATTTCAACATGTCGAAGCGCGTTTTTGTGCATCTTATCCCGATTCGTATACTGATCAGATTGCAAAGGGTTATTCATTTATATTATAATTTATTTACAACCTACACTGATCGCAATGTACAGTGTTTATATTTAGCATCAAATCGATAATAGTGACGATAGTAAAAAAGAAAGAGAATAGAATGCCATAAATATAAAGAAATAGTAGAAAAGAATTCGGGTTTCTAAGAATATATACTACATAATTTACATTTGCACATTTTCGTTTCCGTATAATTACTAACGATAATTCTCGATCCAATTAATTATAAAGATAAGCATAGACAAACAGAACACTTGAAATAAAAGATAGCTGCTTTAAGCCTGATATGTTTGAGATCTGCATTTTTATCCAATATTAATGGCGCAAAAATTCCGTGTGCCTCCAAGAGCAATTGAACGAAGCATGATTGGCATTAGTTTAAGAGACAACGTAACAAATGAGGATATAAGAAGACGATAACAAATTACAGATATCATTAAATCTATATCCCATCTGCGTGGACGTGGGCTGGACATGCGGCGCGCCAGAATGAGGACCGATGGACCAGACGTCTGCTTAACTGGAGGACCAGAGCTGCAAGACACCTGTAGGAAGACCACCAAGGCAATAGAGCACCGCGAGGGAGGCCTATGTCTAGAATTGGATGACTAATGGCTTAATAATACCACAAAAACCTTAATTTCCAATAAACTTTTTTTACCTTAAAAATAAAATTATTTTCTGTACTTAAGTGACTCATCTAAATAACGATTTAGATACTGCATAGGTACCTATTACGTAGTTTTTAAAAATCTCGTGTTATAACAGTTTTTTTAGGCTTGCTCACGATTCACGAACTAAAGTATTAAAATGATCACGAATGGGTTTCTCAATTTACTTCTGATTTTAAAAAAATCACAGCCTAATTCTTGAAATATGTGATAATTTGTCACCTAATCGTTAAAGCCAATTTTTACTCAGAACGGGATATCCTAGAATGGAGAACTCTGATATATATATATATATATATATATATATATATTTTTGATCAAATGGATCACGAAATAGCGTACAATTAAACGACACAAAAATACTACAGGAATAACTTTTAATGAATCAAGCTCCTACCTTTTCTCTATTCGATTTATTTTTTGAAAAGAACTCGCTATACGGTTGATTAATTTTCAAATCACAAATGAGAAAATCGTTTTGGAAACCAAAAATTTATATCGAAATATAGTAAAGAATTAATTTTAATATATAAATTATAATTAATGATAAAAAAAAATTCCTTTCGGAGCGTCGTTTTTTAAATCGATTCGTATGGTATTAAAATTTGAAGGAATGTATTGATTTTATATATGTAGAAATGTAACCAGCTTGATAACAAAGTATACAACTATGTAAGCTCGACTTTGAAGTCGATTGGGATCAGCATCGGGCCCCAGGTCATTAATTTGATACCAACTTTAAAAAACCGCGTAATTTCCATTTACAGTATTTATATGATAGTTAACACTTTCGGTACAGTTAACGAGCCGGTGACAGGTGGTGGTGCGGCAAGAGTTAAGGGGAATCGGAGAAGCTGTGAAAAGCTATAAAAGTGTTGTAAATCTGAACTGAGGTCGATAATTTCAGGCAAAGGGATTTTGGGCTCTAATTCTCGAATCTAAACTAACAACGTGTTGTGTAACCCGGAAATAAATGCTTGGTGTTTTGTTTTTATTTCCTTCGCACGTGGAAGAGGTTCGTTGATCTCTTAACAAATCAATATAAAATGTATTTGTTTGTTTAAAACCTAAAAAGTCTCACTTGAAATAAAAAAACTCAATTAAAATGTTTGCGCATACAATATTTCAAAATATATCTAAAATATTATTATCGGATAGTTACTACGTAATTATTTAATCAACGACCATTATTTGAATTTGTCTAAGTTGGTGATCTATTATTGTGTTTCTTATATGTATTTATTTGTCATCTTTTAATTCTAAAAATTGCAAACAATAAACAATATGTAGACAGTACATTTTAAATGGAATTTAATGAATCAAATTTAACAACAATTAAAACCAATAAAACAATAGGGTCTTCCAGATAACATGAATATCCTTGAAAACGCTATAAATATTTTAAGTATATTTTTGCGATTCCAAAGATATAAAACACATAGATCAAAAATTTGGTTTTCATTTATAAATTTATGTTTTAAAAACACGAAATTACGAGTGACTTTTAACGCCCGTTATTGGCTAATGACGTCATACCCGTCCACCGTGGAAGGCGTGAAATTCATTCCGTAGTGAGCGCCTATATTGCTGTGACGTCACACCGCATGCGCGCTAAATGGAGGATTATGCGAGCGATTTGAAAAAGCGCTATTTCAAACCGCGTTGAAAAATTCATATGACATCGTAAAAAAAAAAAAAAAAAAATCTTTTGATATTGTAATTTTTCAATTATTTTTTTAGATAAAAAATAAAAAATCGGGAAGAACCCAATTCAATTAAATGTATCTACCTTAATCACACTAAACTATTATGCAGAAGACATAATAACTCAATTGTAACAAGACCTTAATACGTGAGATTTAAATTTCCATAAAATATGTCCTAATTTGGACACATTTCAATCCACCTCGAACTGGCTAATGTCATTCATTCTATGACATCACGTCATACATATAATTATTATCATTAAGTAGGTACTTATGTCACGTATGCAAAAACTTTTCAACGAATAACTTACGCGTAGGAATACTTATACATTGTGTATCAAAACTCGTAGTACAACCCGAAAACTGGTGAATCTACATCATATTTGGAGTCGAATGTGAATTATGACTTTTTAATCAATGTTGAAAAAAAAAGTTTTTTTCTCATGTAGGTACCTACCGCAGATTAAGACAAAAATCCTGAATTCTTATTAAAATGCTGTTTTTTATTTTGTTTTCTTTGTGAATAGTATTAATTTGTTGAGAAGATTGTTAAGCATTTTTTGGCAATCATCTTTATTAGTGTAGGTAGGGCTCTACCGAGCTCTCTCCAATTTTTGTTTGCTTTATATTTTAACCAGTAAAATCTTTTTGACAACATTTTGAATGTATACTTGTAGACAAATTACTGGATTATACCAACTGGGCTGATATCAGATATTATTGATATCCCAACAGAGACAGAGAAACTCTGGAAACGAGTGTGGGTTATCTAGGCGTTTTACAGGGCTTATGAAGTAGTATTAATATTTGATAGATTGATAGCAATTTGCAAAAATTTATCCAAAAAAAACAACAAATTTTCTCGAAAACTATTTGTCAAATAAAAAAATGTATTCTACAAAATCGACTCAAAATATTATGTAGATGCACTGGTTTCCCGCTTGTACATCGAGTTTTGTTACACGGTGTATATATATATATTTATAAAAAGCATTTTGAGACAAAATCGTGTCTGTGTGGGTGACATTACATTCGGTAACTTTGCGAATACAGTGACATTTTCGTGTTTAGAGCAAATTAAATAAAACTACCAGAAGAATAAATTATTGTATCAAGTTTTTTCAAAGTAAAAAGGCTAATAACAATTCAAAATAAGATTTTAAAACATAGACAAGAAAAAAGTTCCCGAGTTAAATTTAAGTATAAAAACACGATAAAATACAGAGTTCAAGCATTCTGTGAAAATAATATTATTAATATTAATAAATAACTGCTTACATTATATACTATCTAGTAAGTATATATTTTCATTACGTACTTAATAAGTGGCAACAATATTTTCAGGATTCAATCCACCCTTTTTGTGATTTATTTTTAGTTCTTGTATATATATATTTCAAAACCTCCAATAATTCTTGTCCAATAACTAATAACCGCCTTTTTTGGCTTTTGAGCTTTGGGGTGAAATTTTAAGAAAGCTGTATTTGGTAAAAAAAATATTTCAAAATTCATGGAATGATCTATATAATATTATGTATTATGTTCTTACTCAAAACCATTAATCCAAATTCTTACTTTTTCAGGAAACCCGATTTTCGTATAAAGATTGTTAGAAGTAAAAAAATATATAAAGTAGAGATACGTACATAAAAAGATGTGATAAGTGGTTTTAATTCCTGAAAAATTAGGCAGGTTCAAATAAATTAATATAGGTTGTAATTTCAGTAAATAAACATTTCATGTTGACCCCCTACGGGAATCGAACCCGCGACCTCAGGCACGGTAGCGAAATGCGCTACCACTATGCTACGAGGCGGACGTGAGATTTTCATATTAATATTTCATGTGTGATATACCTTGGACTGGTACTGAAGCGTAAAACTGATCATCTTGCCTTCATGTAATAAAATGATCAAGATACACTGCACTTGGTGTACCAATGCAGTGCCTTATGCACCATTGGGTGCGGATAAGGGAAAGTAGTAAGTAAGTAATTTCAGTAGTAAAAAATGGAAATAGTCATTTTTGACAACAAAAAATTTTGTCCATGCCCATGTCCTAGTAATAGTTTGTAATGAAAAAAAACGGATTTTCAAACTGCTAAATCACCTAAAATTAGAGCGTTTACACCAACAAAAAATGCCAATGTGTTCTGCGTCCAAAAACCCATATGGTGGAACTCAATTTTTTCATATTTTGGAAATAGTATATACCTACAAAATGTACATACCTACTAGACCTATTTTTATACTTACAACCCAATCTGTAACTACCCAGTAATCTATTGAAAAAATTCACCACTATCGTAATGTAACCTACATTGAAGTAAAGGTATTAAAAATATGCCATACAAATTCTGTAACCTAGTTAACTCGTAATAATTGTGCCATAGTGAATAGTTGACTACCTTCGGGAATGATCGGACACCACTTATCTACTACATAGGTACATTATATCTTTGGGAATGATATTTGAATCACCAAACCATATTACTACATATCCAAGCCACTTCGCTATTGTCTCAGAAGTGCAATATTCGAAAAGGCTATTTTAGCAATGGTACTCATGCAAAATATGAAATTTCAATTAAGTTTTTTATATGCTTGCTATGTCTTAAAAGTATTCATAATAATAAATGCTAAATCGCAGGGGAATGTGAAATAAAATTAGCCATATTGCATGATAGATAAATTGCAGAAATCTAAGCAGGATGCATAGTTTAAATTACGCTAAGTATGGCATAGTTTAAATTCTTAAACAAAATAAAAATAAATAAAATAATAAATGAATGGAGAAGTGCAGTGCTGATTCAGTGCTCTATGCACCATTGGGTGCGGATGAAGGAGAGAAGTAACAGTAGAAGAATGGAGAAGATTATCATGGTGAAAATGTCATGACTTATATTGACAATCATTTTAGTATCTACGTAAGGAATATAGTAGAAGAGTAATCGAACAAAAATTGTGTACTGAAAATTGTATATTCCAAGCATAATCTTAATCCTAATATGTATGTTTTGAATAGTTTAATTGTCTATGTTGTGAATTTGTCTTTAGTTTAAGTATTTCATTTCTTTATTTGTTTTTTCCTCTATGCTCAAATAATTTATTTGTGTAAATTGTAACTGCTGCTAATATCTAAATCAATAAATTATGTAAATATATAAAATCTCGCTCCAAAACAAATCCAAAGTCATCATAATTAAACTTGCAGATACAGGTTATATTATTAAATGTGCTTAAAGTATCCTGGTTAATCATACAAATTATTATTTTTGATGTTCGAAGCACAAACTTTGTAAATCATTTTATTAACTTGAATAAATAAAATTAAAAACTTTGATTTTTTATTTTATTTTTTATTATTTTATACACTTAGCCAACTAGTTTCGACCTACTGGTCATACTCGGGGCTACTTATCAACTAAAAACTTAACAGTAAAAATTATATATAATAAGTACCTAATAAGTGGGCGTGGCTACGGATGAGGGAGTAGTGGTAGGGGTATTTGGGGGGTAGGTAGATGAGTAGGGATGGGAAAGATGTTAAACATAGGGCTATTACTTTTTAGGTACTTATTTACTTATTCTATATAATTTTTACTGTTAAGTTTTTAGTTGATAAGTAGCCCTGAGGATGTCCAGTAGGTCGAAACTAGTTGGCTAAGTGTATAAAATAATAAAAAAGTTTTAAAAAAACACAAGTTTTTTAATTTTATTTATTCAAGTTATACAAATTATTATGTATATTAGATAGAACCAGATAAATTAGACCACAGTTTTAAGTGGAGGAATATTCCATTTTTTAAAACAAGTAAAATGTGCTGTTTCTAAACTGTCTGCTTCATTCAGCTTCACCAATGTCCGCCAATTGATCATTGCAGAACCTTGGCACCGGACGTGTGAATGCATCACTCCATGATCACACTGCATTCTGCGCGTACGTGTGAAGGTATCACAAATTACGGAATCCCATGTATGCACTTCTCCAGATATACTGTTCTTCTATAAAACAGGGTTGACAGAAGCTGTCCCGATCGCTCGGGAGTTTTCAGGAACTGAATTCGCTGTCCTTAAAATCCTGTCTTAACGTCAGTATCTTGAAATAATAATAAAAATGTTGTACACGTAGTATAGTTAACTATACATATAACTGTAACGCAACAGTTATGTGCTGTAACTATTTTTACCATTTTCAGCTTCATTTTACTCCAAATACATGGTGTAACAAAACTCATAGTGCAGCCCGAAAACTGGTGAATCTACATCATATTTGGAGTCAAATATGTAACGTGGCTTTTGAATCTTAAGTTTGTAAAAAAAATTTTTTTTTTTTCATAAAAGCTTTCATTAGTACCGCAGATTAAGTAAAATTGCACAAATTTTTATTTAAATTCTGTTTTTTATTTTGTTTTATTTATGGATAGTATCAATTTGACTATATACATGATATTTGAAAACAATTTACAAGAAAATATAGAAAAAAATATCAACTTCCTACTCAATTCTCTCGAAAACTATGGGTCAAATAAAAAATTCACTAAATCGACTCTAAATATTATGTAGATTCACTGGTTTCCGCTTAAACATCGATTTTTGCTACCTCATGACGTGATATATAATTAATTAATAACGAAGTAGGTAAAATACATAAAAAATATAACCCAAGTATCTTCTGTATAAAAGTGTAACATTGGTATGCCAATACCTTTAAGTTCTAAATAAGAACTATTAGGTATTGATACTTTTAACAATTCAACTCTCTTAAATTTAATAATTATTAACAAACTGCCTTCGCGAAGCCAATTTATTTATACTTTAAACGTTAATCAAAAGAAAAAAAAGTGTAAGAAACTGAGTCAAAAGTAAATGTGTCATGAAAATATGGAATGTCGAGGAATTATCATTGAAATAGCTGGTCACCCTACTTGACTTTACTTAAAAATTAATGATGAACACCATTTTGAGCAATACTAGACGAAATTATAATAAAAAATTAAATGCCAGCTCACAACTGGGGCAGTTTTAAATCCGATTACACAAAAGCAATATGCTGAGCGGAAGTTGAATTTAAGTGTTCATATTAAAACCACGGCCAAAATTGGACTCAAGATGAATGTAGCCAAGACGAAATTGATGACAAACGTCAACACGGATGGAAAAATTCTACCTGTGGAAAAAGTCGACAACTATGTTTATCTTGGTCACAAAATCACCATCGGCAGAGACAATCAGACCAGCGAGGTGGATAGGAGGATAAAATCTCTCTTGGGTGGCTTTTGGAAAGCTAAAATTCCACATTCCGAAGCTCCATTCCCAACTGTAATGTATTGATCACATACGGCGTGACAATATTACGGGTTTATTATAGTGATCTGTTGGACTGACTTTGCTCCTCCTCGGAGCTCTAACTCGGAATGCCGGCACACAGTAGACATACTACATACACACACACGTTCGTACATCTTCTGTCACCCTCACACACAGTCTCTTTCACACACATATCTCACACCAACTCACTCAGGACTCGAGTATTCAACCAATGCATTCTGCCCGTCCTTACTTATGGCGCGGAAACAATGACTCTGACCAAGCAATCCTCCCCAAGTTTGCAAGTTGCACAGAGGAGCATGGAGAGGATTATGCTTGGAATAACATCAAGAGACCGAAAAAAGAAACGATTGGATCCGACACCAGACAAAGGTCTGCGACGTGGTGCAGCGAATTGCTTGGTTGAAGTGGAAATGGGCCGGTCACATAGCCAGAATGACGGACGACAGATGGACGAAACGCGTTCTGGTGTGGAGACCGAGGAACCAGAGGCCTCAAGGACGTCCACCGATGAGATGGGTGGACGACATCAGGAAGTCTGCTGGAAGACAGTGGATGGTGACGGCGCAGGATCGGGAGGAGTGGAGACCTATGTCCAGCAGTGGACCTCAACGGGCTGAGATGATGATGATTATTATTAAAACCACGTTAGAAAAGGGCCTTTTCTAACTGAAAATCAACGAACAAGGCGAAACAATTGTCACTAAACAAATTGTACCAAAATAGACATTGATTTAAACAACGTTTCCATAGACTTCAATCTTTAAAATATGTATATCAATATTGTTTTTTTATTAACTTTATTTAACAATACTTGCTATTTTCAACTTTTCATCGTAAAAAGAATTTAGAAAATAACAGGATGCCTTAAAAATATTTATTTACATAATTATCAAAACTTCGTAACATCTTACATGCATTACTTTATACATACATAGACTTGTAGGCACGATACTTTATCAATTGTTTCAAAACGAATGTGTTTAGTAATGAACTGATTTTTTTTTACACAAATTTGACTTAAATAAAAACCATTGACTGTCTCGCAAAACTCTGTCTTTGACCAGTAGAAGACTATCTTATTAGACAGTAAAACAAAAAAAAACGCTCCTCGCTTAGTCACGATTTCTTCCTTGTAGGTAGAGTAAGCTTACTATTGTATTTTATGTTATTTATTTCTCTAAACTGTTAACTGTTATAAGTATTTTGTAAATATAACTTCGTTATTTAAAAATATATTTTACGAAGATTTCGGAATAACTTATCCTGGGGCATGTATCCCACTGGGGCGACAATCCGCACTTTACCATATATATAATTGATATATTGTTTTAAACAACATTTTGAGTGTGTCCAAATACTTGTAGACATCAAGTGGCCACTTAACCCAGCCAATGACAGGTCATAAGCCCTGTAAACGCCTATTTATCCATATTCCCTTCCAAATTTCTCGTCTCTGTTGAGATGTCAATTGGATATATTGTTACTTTATCTTTACTGGGACCGTGAAACATGTAATTATTGAAAATAATTTACCAACAATCTTACAATTAAAAGCAATTGAATTTAATTGAAGCGAACCCTAAGCCCTATTTTTTTAAGTCAGTGTATAAAATATTATTAATAATATCAAAAAGTCTGAAGGTTTTATGTTTTTGTTTTTGTTGTTTCTTGAATCATTACATTTTTAATATTTATTACTTTTTAATTAAAAAACGTTACTTTATATCGAATACCGATTATCGAATATGTATTACGTTAAATAAACGTCAGGTAATCATTTATTTGGGAGACGTAATTTTTTATTATTTATGATTAAGTTGTTGTCGACACAAGCGTGTTGGCAACATCCTTTAGGTACCTCAGTTTAACTTTTGGGTTTGATTTTACCAAAACAGAATACAAATAATTCTACATGTTCCCGCATAGTACACAGTCCAAGGGAATTTCCTTTATTTGGTCAGAGACTCAAACATGACGTGAATGTTTAAAACAATAGTTGCGTTTTGTTTTGAAAAAATACGTGTGTAATGCCATAAAACGGTGTTTTATAGTTATTATCAAAACTTTTCATTCCTGTGTTTCGAAATTTTTAAATCTCATGAAATGAGAATAAACGTAAGAAAAACGTGTTAAAATTAGTAAAAGGAATTACGTTTACATATTTTTTATGCAGAAAATACATTACATTACAATATTGTATATTGCGCGATAAATACCTTCTCAAGGAAATTAACAACTTGTAGAATTCGAGTGCTGTAAGCTTTAAGTTGATTGTAAGGTGCGCTATAGGAAATAAATCCTATTTCAATTCAACTAAAATTCGACATGGGTAGGATTACGTTGCTCAGTGTTTTCTAAACAGTGGATTGCGTAAACAACTCCAAAGGCACCAAATTTTAAATACACATTTACGTAGGAAACAAAAAATACCTCCACAATGCAGATCATTATTAAAATAATGAATTATTAAATAAAATTTACTTGGTTTTAAAACACACCACAATAATGTTTTAATTTGCAAAAAAATAAATTACAAGTGTTACAGTAGGTATGCCGATTCTATAAGGGGAAAATAAAAAGTTGTTTAAAACAAAGTTTTTTTTATTTTCCTAATTGGGTTCTTTCCGATTTTCTATTTTTTATTTCAAAAAATTGATTGAAAAATAACATTATCAAGGGAATTAATTCTCCATTTGGCGCGCGCATGCGGTGTGACGTCACATCAATATGAGCGCTCACTTCGTAATGAATTTCCCGCCTTTTATAATGGACGGGTATGACGTCATTAGCCAATAACGGGCGTTAAAAGTCACTCGTAATTTCGTGTTTTTAAAAACATAAATTTATAAACGAAAACAACATTTTTGATTAATTGTTTTTATATCGTTGGAATTGTAAAAATATACTTTAAATATTTATAACGTTTTCAAGGATATTCATGCTATCGGGAACAACCCTATTATGGAATACTACATGTACATTGTTAGTGTAACAAACATTGAATCAATAAAATTATATAGTTCACTTTTTTACATTTTTAAAGGCGACTATTTTTTAAGTGCAACATCACTCTTCGGAAAGTACCACCTAACCTAGATTTCTTCTCATGCACCCACGCCAATAATTTTTCCCACTTTTCACTTAAATAAGTATTATATCTATAAATGTGTTATATCAATGCTGCATGTTGCTCTGATTCCAACGTTTAATTTCCATATACACAAGGTTCAGTGTGTGATTTTGATTGGGAATCTCTGAAGTACATAGGTGAGTATATTATTTAATAAACAGTACCATTTCAAATCTGCCTGAGTTCTGTTTGACAGCTTGAGTGGTGAAATGTATCGGCTAGGCAACCAGTAATTATGTCTTTAACTTGGTTTATTGTTCCCCATACTATTAAGCGCCTAGCGGATAGAAAGGAGAGTTTACACGTGGTATGATATTAAATTTATTTGTGTATTAAATAATCTTGGGCTTTGCAGATATCCTGTTGAAATTTGAAATTTCTATCATTTTAATCATAAAAATACCTATGAACGCTACAGTTTTATGCTATAATACTCATTTTTCTATTTATGTTTTTTGAAGATAGAACTTGCACTAGAATTCTTAAATAGCGAATTAAAAGTAATTGAATGGGTACATTTATTTATTAAAATTAACTTGTAATGAAAATTACCATGGAATTTTAGGTTGAAATATAAAATTGGCGATGCATGGAACAAAAAATGAGGATGCTTTTTCATTTATAAGTTCTTAATGTTCTTACATAAACGACTTTAAAAAAAAAAGATAACTCGTCAAATACTTGAGAAACTAGGCCACGTTTAAAAATGTGTTTCGTAAACTTTATTGCTTTTTTTAACAGAGTGATTTGACTTTTCTGCTTAAGAAAGAATCTTTTTTTAATAATTCTGAATTATAACGCATTTGTTATTTCTATTTCGTGCGTGTTTATGATGATTTTCGAGCTAGGATAAAAATCCCGTATGAAAACTGTCCTTAATGTAAATCTGAATAGCTTTAGATTAAATGGCCTAACGTTCGCTAGGACATTAAATTATGCAGGCTGGAAATAGACACATTGGACGGTGGAGGAGAGTTTGGAATTCGATTCCTGGGAGGGAGTTTATGTTTTATTCATTAGGAAAGCTCACAACTTCGGCAGAATTAAAGAGAAAATTATCTGGATCGATTCCTCGTTTCTAGCTGATAATCTCTGATTAACGATTTTGCAATCATAATTGATTTAAAACATAACTTCGTTATATTATATAATAAATCTTGAATAAATAAAAAGTTGCAATTGACTGTACTTTTCGAAATTAATACAACACGACGATGTCTTTAGAAAAAGTTTAAGTAAGATGAGTTTTAGATAAATAGTCTATAGCTATAAAAAAAATATATGATGCGACTGTGCCTGGACGTAGAAGTCGAGTAAGGCCGAGAAAGACATGGCATGATCAAGTAAAACAAGTGCTTGGAGGGGCATGTAAGAAGTCGGAATAATTGACGTCCGTGCATGAGAAGCTGTATGAATGTGAAGGAAGCAAGATTAGTATGCCAGGACAGAGTGGTGTGGCATTCTACCATCTCTGCCTACCCCTTCGGGGAAATGGCGTGATGGTTAGTTAGTTAGTTACTTAGATTTGGCATCAACTTTTCGTGATGCTATATTAGATTTATTAAAAAACAGAACACTTCGTAATTTTCATTTTATTTTTGTTAGTTTATGTGTTCACCCGATGATGGATAGAAGTCTATCCAAAGCTAGCAGAGAATATCTAATAAACTTGTATGTGGTGAAAATTAAATGTTTTTTGTTTCTCCGTAGCGCAATGGCCAAGACGCCGGACTGAGATAGTGAGATTACATAAATGAAAAGTAATTTCTCTCAAGCCTGGTTGTTTGTGATGTTTGCCCTTTGTTACTGGGTCTCTAGCCTGTGGTTAAAATCAAAAGTAAAACAACATTGCATTATGTAAACATGACACACATCCACTTGTCATTTCGGAAATCTGAATACCGCGTCCTTGACGTCATTCAGGATCTCCTCCCCATAAACGTTCGGGAAATCGTTTTAGGCAATCTACTGCTTCACGAAGAATACTTGATTTTCCTTCAAAACTTTTATAGTATTAAGTAACTGAACGATAAACTATATCACTGACGTAATGATTAAAAAAACATGCTTTTTTTTCTTATCAGCCATTTTTTGGCGTAACAACAATTTGGCGTGATGGATAGACGGTGTAAACGCGAATTATTTTACGGATAAATAATAGAACATATTTTATTAGGGTTCGACTGGTTCATTCAAATGCGATCTCTCAGGCGAATATGTGGTAAAGCTATGTATGATAGGTGCACTAATGTTGAAATTAGAGCAGAATGTAAGGCTGAGATAAGCATTATCGACAAAATTAAGACAGGTCTTTTACGTTGGTTCGGTCATGTAGAGCGAATGGATGATGAAAGAACGGCTAAAAAATATATATGATGCGATTGTGCCCGGATGTAGAGGGCGAGGAAGGCCGAGAAAGACATGACACGATCAAGTAAAACAAGTGCTTGAAAGTGGGCATGTAAGAAGTCGAATAATCGACGTGCGTGCATGAGAAGATGTATGAATGTGGAGGAAGCAAGAGAAGTTTGCCAGGACAGAGTGGTGTGGCGTTCTATCGTGATGTTGAGTTAGTTAGTTAGTTAGGGTTCGACTTAAAGTATTTTTTTTTTTAATGGCTAAGTATCATGGAAATCTCCATCGCCAATAATCTGGTTGTGAGCACGTAAGCCAGAGGTCAGAGATGACGTCGTACAGGGGTACCAAGAGAGGATGGATCGTTGACGACTGTTGCCGTACTAGGAATCGCAACTTCCGTTTGCAATGCCAAAAATAACATTTCTACCATGCCCGGGTTTCTTATGTTTGCCCTAACAAGGAAAACGAAATAAGCATGTTTTTTTTTTGAAGAGTGTTTTAATTTGAATACGTTTTTTTTATTGATGCTGTGGTTGTAAGTTGTAATAGAACACTACAAAACAATCATTAAAACAATGTGTCTCAGCAATGAACAACATGTACTTATCAGTAGCATCAAAATCAGAGTTATGAAAACGATTTCTTGTTTCCTGAAATTCTTGATTTTCGGAAAAACGTTATATTCTCAAAAGTGTATTTTTGACACTGCTGTATGATCGATGTGACAGCAAAAGATATAATAAGTTTTATTCTCCTATCATTCTCTCATTTGATGGTATGCACAACGCAACGTTTAAAAAGAATAAACTAGTTCTTTGCAGTAGACTAATACAGTTAAATTAATAATAAATTAATTAATCATACAGGGGATGTGGATGGTGGTTCCGAGGAGGTTAATTCTTGTAAAGCGCAGTTTATATATAAGACAGAAAACTGTACAGTTTCTTGTTCAGAAAACTGTATAGTATGTCAAACAGTAAATATGTATATATTTTAAGCGCGGTCCTAAGTTATTATCGTATGTTTGCACACAGTAAATCGTTAATATAGCTAATAATGTAAATATATTATTTGTTTTTTTACGTATTTAAAAGCATTCAATTTTAACGTTTACACAAAAAAACATCAACTGTCAAGTCAGCCAAACATCTAGCCGACCATTCGATATTCCATACAGTTTTTGCCTTAAACGGGCCAGTTTGCAAACTGCACGAGAAACTGTACAGTTTTCTTTCCCGTATAAAGTGCGCTTAACAGCTTCCACGAGTTATTTTTTTCTTATCTATTCTCTAGTCTATCATCGCATTACGTTAAAAATCATTTAAACATAACATTATCTAGACCCAGACAAACCGTTGACAGACGTTTTTAAACCATTGGACGCACAAATGTAAAATGCATCACTGTTTCACAATGAAATTACTTATATTAAGCTTCGATTGAGCAAACCCATTAGCACAGATTTCAGATTTTATCCAGACGATACCTATTTATATAGTTTGTATTACAATGTTGGTTAATCCCCCTCTTAAAAGCTAAGTTATTTAGAAGAACTCATAATCCTACATACATAAGCTTTAAGGCTTTCGTCTAGCTTTATCTAGAATAATGACATTTGACAATAGAATTTTAATAAAAACAATACTACCTACTAGAATTTACTAAAGAAACAAAGCTTTTAGCGGTCTAAGTTTTAGGCGGTCACCGTAGCTTAGCTTAATGGCTAAGACGATGAACTCGATTCCCGGTGAGTCCACCACATTACGTAATTTTACAAAAATCGTTACATTTAGAATTAAAATTATGTATTTCAACAATATTATTTATGTTACAAGACATTTTTACATTTTAGAGAATATTTTAAACAATAAGCTTGTGACAATAAGAAAACGATATCTACAAATTGACATGTGTGGGTTATGCATAGTCATTATACTAACTTAACATTATGCAGGAATGTGCTATTCGCCAAGCGCAAAAGATCTTTTATGACTTCATATAAACTAAATAACGTTCTGAGAAAAATCTGCATATCAATCGTAATGTGTATTATTAATTGTGTTTGGTCGTCTGTTTCGAAACCACAATAGCTTAGACATTTCTGAGACCGAAATGGTAAAACCGTGACCTGTGAAATTAAAAAATAAAGAAAAATAGTGAAATTAAAATAAAAGTATTTTTAGCATGTTTTAAAGTACGAAATGTTTAAAGGTGTGTTTACGTTAGATTAGTGACTTAGTAGCAACTAATGTAAACCGCCAGTTACACAGATATCAATTCATTATTAGTAATTCCTGAATTTCAAATACGTTTGAAAAAATATTGATTTTTTTTAAATCATTGTTAGTCAAATAATAGGTCATTCGGAGAAGTCATAATTATTTATGGAGATGAATAGTCGTATCGACTATTCAACCGTATTTAGACCTTATAAATAATTTTACTTAATTTTATTGCGATACGTATGTAAGCGTTAAAAAAATATACACACTTAACATGATTTTTTTTCATTTTTTTTCAAATGTAATACCTAATTTACTTTAACTTTAAAAAACTATTATTCAAGTTTGTACAGGGGCGTAAGCATTAATATGGTAATTGTGACAGCTTTTATAGAAGCTGAGAGATTCCCAACCAATCAGATTCAGGTCGTAAATATTGTCGCAACAGTTGCTATGGGACAAAGCATTGTACCTCCAAATTTTTGTATGCGAAATGTTCTAAGGGCTATTTCTTGCACTTCTATTTTCCTGGTTCGTTTCGTAATTAAATTATTCTCTTTTTAGATTCTCGTTAGCATACGTTGATAATATGAACCGCTTTTAATTTATTTTACGTACGAGAAGAGAGTTGGACATATGCACTGTATTTACTCCCCCCTATAAGTCTATTTCCAACCCTGAAATAATGCAGCGGGATAATCTACGACACCGCACGTCACGAGGGAGGGTGGCTAACCCCTATTTGCACTCGAAGCAATCTATCCGCATTTATTTGCTTAAATTTATCCCGGTACATGATAAAACGCACCCTGCATTTGCTTGTACGCTTAGCACACAAAATTCAAACGATTGTTTCTTTCTTATTCTTTTGTATACAGATTCCGTCTAAATCATTCGTCTATGAGCTTTTTATATTTTCTTTAACAGCCATTAGTCGTCCACTGTTGGACATAAACTATCCTCATTTTGGTTATCGTTGGATTTACAAATGATCGTACGTATGTGCCATAGAAATGCATTATATTTATATCCTTTGCACGTTTCAGAAACAGAACCGTTTCTCAGAAACATTTCTCAGTGTATCGTGCATGTTAGGGCCCCTTTTTAGTGCTAGGATTCATCCATGCACTCTGTAGCTGCAAGATGTAACCTAACCCTTTTTTTTTAATGGGAGTTACATTTATTTTTTACCTTGCTTATGATGTACGAGGTTTATATTTCATCAAGTGGATTTTCTTTCATTGACTGTACTTATTGATTTACTGTATATTGTGTTGGGATCATGCGGGCCTGAGATGATGAGAAAACCACGGAAAACTCATCATGGAGAAGGCGGACTATTGATGAACATCAAAAGTCTTCCGATCAACTTGAAGCGTGTTCGGCATTTTGTGGCCTATTTTTGTTTATTTTGCTTATTCCCTTCACTATATTTATCATGTATGATCCCACCTCTTGTGATAATATTTCTTATCACGGATTGAATGTCCTGTAGATCTTCACCTTCAATGCCTCAGCAGGTGGGGAACATCTTGAGGGGATTCACCATCACATGGGCAGCTGTCAATCTCAGAGTACTTGAATCTATGTCGGTAGCTCACCTAGCCTAACAGTACATATAAATAGTATGTGTGCTTGGTAGCAACAAGACATGTTGTGAAATAGCCAGTATTAATATAGGTTAGACGGGTAGTGGCTCAGTGATATCGTTACTAACCCCCAACTCACCACAATTTGGTCCCTATTTTCAAGCACAAGCCGCATACGCTTCGTCGAAAATAGTATTTTGAAATTTAAATGACCTAAAAATGACATAGAACGCTTTTTTATAATAGCAAAAAGTGTAGTATATTCCCCCCTGCAACGATTCAATGACGAAATCTGTTGGGGCGATTAAATGCACATAAAAACAAACTATAATTCTATATTTTCTTGCACCTGACAACACTCGAATTACCGACTTTGCGCGCATATGCTGCGCACGTGTGAAATGTGTGTGTGTGTGCGACGTGTATTGTGCGGATTGAGCACGTGTAGTATGTTGGTGGCTTAAAAGTGTGTTGAATCGTTCACTTGTGTTGGTGTATCGCCGAGGAATTCATTTATTGGGAGATTTGTCTGGGAGAGCACTAGGGGGTTACACTATAGGGTCAAATACGAAACGTTTTAGATAATTTACACACACAAAGGACATAAGCACCACGCATTCTTATAGCACTTACGTACGATCACATGTAAATTCTATAAAACGTTTACCCTACTCGTTCCCCCTCTGAGAGTTACTTGACAGAAATGACAGAGTTATTGGAAGGGCAACCAAAAACCAATAAATAATTGACACACCAAAATATTTTAATTTCGTGACTGATTCAAGGAGGTATGAAACATTATAATATATCTGTAACTGAGTGAATTATTTCAAATGTGATACCTGAGACTGTGTAAAAAAAAATGGTTTTCAAGCGAGAAACCAGTGAATCTACGTCATATTTGGAGTTGATTTTATAAAATAAATTTATTTTATTTGACCCATAGTTTTCGAGAAAATTAAGTTCGAATTTTTTTTCGATAAACTTTCGCAAATTGTTATCAAATATCATTTATTAAGTCAAACTAATATACTTCCTATTTACCGATACTGCGATGTAAATCTAATCAATTTATCGCTAAATCAAATTTATCTAAAACCTTGGTCTCAATGATAAACAATATATTATTTTTGAAATTAGTTGAAGCAGGAGAATAAACAAACACAAGAGGTGAATATTAAAAGGATGAGTAAAGGCACTCCAAACCTTAAGTGTGCTTGAAATAGACCACACACCAATAGGGGACTTAAACAGAAGTAAAATTATGTGAAGATTCGTTAAATTCTCCATCAAACGGTCTTTTACACTTTCCAAACCTTAAGTTTAATGTTTCATATTCATAAAATACAATTATTTTGAATTTCACAATGATTGTTTTTCTACTAATACTAGTAATATCTCTTAACCGCACCCTTGATCATTTGTCATGAAGACAAGACGATTAGTCTAACGCTTTAGCGCCAGTCCATGGTACATATCTCGTATGAAATAATTTGATTTTTTTTTTAAATTTGCATATGCGACATTATGTGTAAGTATTTAAAATAATAAAATAATAAAAAATAAATAAAAATTAACAACATTCAGAATGTGTACAAATACTTGTAGACAAATAACTGGAATACACCCATGCTGGGCTAATATCAGATATTATTGATATCCCAACAGAGACAGAGAAACTCTGGAAACGAATGTGGATTATGTGGGCGTTTACAGGGCTTATGACCTAAGTACGTAAGTAATAAAGTAAGTAAGTAATTAAGTTCGGATGAGCCTTACCTACACCAATAAAGATTGACTGTCAAAAATGCTTAACAATCTTCTCAACATATGTTACCAGTGAGAAATTCACTTGTAATGTGATATTACGAACGCGAGTTCAATATATATATATAGATTCAAAAATTTGTCATATATGGTTATCAGGTGACGGGCGGAATGGGGAATGTTGTAATACATCAAGTGGCCACTTAACCCAGCCAATGACAGGTCATAAGCCCTGTAAACGCGTAGATAATCCACATTCGTTTCCAGAGTTTCTCTGCCTCTGTTGGGATATCAATAAAAATAAAAATGTTTATGTGTAAAATCACATGGATATATCATATTGAACCCAGTCGGGAATAGAACCCGCGATCTCACGCATGGTAGCCTAATGCGGTAACCACTACAATACTACTCCACGAGGCGGTCCTTAAATAAAAGCTAAAAGTTAAATTGTTTTACTTTTCTTTCATTGTAATTTTCGACTCATTGAAAATGTTCAATTCGGAAATCAGGCCCCTAGAATTTACAATATTATTGCACTTACCTTCTAGCTACTTGTGTTTGCAGAACTTTTGTATTGTTAACAAAATAACTTCCTGTTACGAAACAATTTATTCCGCAGTGATTGGTTCAAGTGATGTCATTGTTCGACCAAAACTATTTTACAACAATAAATATATTTTGTTTTATAAGTCTAAGTATTATTATTGAACCTCCTTTATAATAAGTTAGTACTTCAATAATGTTGTACCTACGCACAACGCTTTTGTTGACCCCTTTCCATTGATTTATAATACACTTAGATCTGCCTTGCAGAGTAAATTATTTAGAAAAAGTAATGACACGAAGATTCCGCACCTTTAATTCATACCAACACGGGTCGACCTATCAGAGCCCTTCGACTGCCGGCAAGCATCCGCCCACACACCGCAAAAGGTATGGGCTATATATAGGGTTACAGTAACAGTATACAATACTAACCCGTTCCTTACGAGGAGCGTTCATGAATTTTACAAAATGACTTTTTTTTCTTGTGGACGGGCTGTTGGCTATTATTTAAGAAGAAAACTTTCTTTGAATAATAATTATTATTTATAATAAACAAATATAAATAAACACTTACATGTGGAAAGTTACACCATCTTTTTTGTTAATTTTATCCGTACGGTTTTTACACGGTTTCACTAAACAGGAAGGCATTTCGGAATGTTTTCTGAACGTCCGACTCGGCCGGCGGTTAAAGAAATACTGAAAACGCGTCTGGCGGAGTTGGAGGTTTTGGCGGAGTTGAAGTGTCATTCATTTTTTGGGTTCAGTTCAAATCTAAGTGTATTAATAAACCAATGCCCCTTTCCCTATACTTTTTGAGTAAAAGAAACGAATCTGCTGAATGATTTTTTTGTGTGTTTTGGTAGCTAAATTCCGGTAAATTCCATAGCGTGGAAATCGGTATACCTATAATGTACATACATAGTTAAAAGTATTGACGGTGCATTGTACGGTAAATATTTTAGAGCCGTGATCTTCTGTTTAGAGTGTAAGTTTATTTACTTCATCCGTTCACCCTGATGCATTTTACTATTTTGGTTATTTTGGTAGCGAGGAGGGTGCAGTGGATAATTGCATTAGGAATGCACACGTGTTCAGTTTTCATGCATTGAGAAAAAAGTGAACGCGTAATTCTGAACAATTCATTAAAAAATATTGTAAACAGTGGATTGCGTTGATTATGAATCAACTGAACATTTAAGATGTTTTTTTCTTAGTGAAACGAGGAATCATTCGGCATAAATAATTAATCAGGTCGCCAAACGACTATTATATATATTCTACTAAGAATAATTTGATGATCTAGAAGACAAACATGTTATATACTAACGCTATATTTACTAATGGAGCCAGATGTATCCTTTGAATTTATTGGAACCCTAATTTTTCATATATTTTATAAGTAGCAAAGGTTTACAATGCTCTACATACCTACATACAATAAAAGTATTCACAAAGTTTATTGGCAACTTGTCAAATTTTAAACTACCTACGTAAAATATTACCAAAGGCGCGTTTGTGACGGCTTTAAAAGCACCCTAATACTTATTTTTCAGGAAAATAAATAAACATGCTAGTTTATAATAATAATACATATTTTTATAGCGCCGTTTATGTAACTATTATCTCGAGTGCCATCTTCTTTTACCTAATTTTTTACGCAATTCCTTTTTAACAGTATTTTAATGCATTATTGGGAATTGCGCATCTCATTTCTCTCAGTGCGGGTCCACGCAGCATCTATTCCCGTCTCCCACCCCTCGGATGTATTCATTACGAACAAATCGCCATAAAAACTGAAGCCCACATCACGCGACCTGACACGGCCATGGTGGTGCTGGGTACCTACATTATTATTAGGCCCCTCGCAGGATCGAAAGTCATCGGCAGAGAAAATAGACGCGCTGGGGGATGTTTTGTTGACGTTTAGGGGTGCCATAGGAGTTTCGGACATAAATCTGTCTAAAATATCGCAATTATTTGCGCTAAAAATACATTTTGATCCTGTGGATTATTATTTTGGTATTTGTGGCGTTGAAGCCGCGTTGTTTTTTTTTGTTTTTTAGTTGCGGATTTTGTATAGGTAATATGAACACGTTAAGATTTTGGAAATAAATAAATAAATAAGACCTGAATTTAACAGCTTCTTATACATTTATAAAGAAATTTATTTTAATTTGTTTATTTGTACAACCATGGTTTTACTTGCATATTTACAAAAATATTTGGTCACACTCAAAATGGTGTGCATGAAAAGGTGCATTTACTTACATCAATACAGACGCATCTATCAAAATACATACATGTAAGGCGACAATTATTATTATTAGTCCGTGTTGTATATACAATATTACACTGCCAGACACCGGAAACGCGCCTAAAACAGTTAAACTAAACAGAGGAAGCATGACAAACAGAACTTAGTATAATTTACACAAGATTTACTCTTGTTTGCGATGACTTTTTTTTCTTGTGGACGGGCTGCTGTTGGCTATTATTTAAGAAGAAAACTTTCTTTGAATAATAATTATTATTTATAATAAACAAATATAAACAAACACTTACATGTGGAAAGTTACACCATCTTTTTTGTTAATTTTATCCGTACGGTTTTTACACGGTTTCACTAAACAGGAAGGCATTTCGGAATGTTTTCTGAACGTCCGACTCGGCCGGCGGTTAAAGAAATACTGAATACGCGTCTGGCGGAGTTGGAGGTTTTGGCGGAGTTGAAGTGTCATTCATTTTTTGGGTTCAGTTCAAATCTAAGTGTAAGTCAATGCCCCTTTCCCTATACTTTTTGAGCAAAATAAACGAATCTGCTGAATTTTTTTTTTTTGTTTTGGTAGCTAAATTCCGGTAAATTCCATAGCGTGGAAATCGGTATACCTATAATGTACACACATAGTTAAAAATATTGACGGTTCATTGTACGGTAAATATTTTAGAGCAGTGATCTTCTGTTTAGAGTGTAAGTTTGTTTACTTCATCCGTTCACCCTGATGCATTTTACTATTTTGGTTATTTTGGTAGCGAGGAGGGTGCAGTGGATAATTGCATTAGGAATGCACACGTGTTCAGTTTTCATGCATTGAGAAAAAAGTAAACGCGTAATTCTGAACAATTCATTAAAAATATTGTAAACAGTGGATTGCGTTGATTATGAATCAACTGAACATTTAAGATGTTTTTTTCTTAGTGAAACGAGGAATCATTCGGCATCAGGTCGCCAAACGACTATTATATATATTCTACTAAGAATAATTTGATGATCTAGAAAGACAAACATGTTATATACTAACGCTATATTTACTAATGGAGCCAGATGTATCCTTTGAATTTATTGGAACCCTAATTTTTTCATATATTTTATAAGTAGCAAAGGTTTACAATGCTCTACATACCTACATACAATAAAAGTATTCACAAAGTTTATTGGCAACTTGTCAAATTTAAACTACCTACGTAAAATATTACCAAAGGCGCGTTTGTGACGGCTTTAAAAGCACCCTAATACTTATTTTTCAGGAAAATAAATAAACATGCTAGTTTATAATAATAATACATATTTTTATAGCGCCGTTTATGTAACTATTATCTCGAGTGCCATCTTCTTTTACCTAATTTTTTACGCAATTCCTTTTTAACAGTATTTTAATGCATTATTGGGAATTGCGCATCTCATTTCTCTCAGTGCGGGTCCACGCAGCATCTATTCCCGTCTCCCACCCCTCGGATGTATTCATTACGAACAAATCGCCATAAAAACTGAAGCCCACATCACGCGACCTGACACGGCCATGGTGGTGCTGGGTACCTACATTATTATTAGGCCCCTCGCAGGATCGAAAGTCATCGGCAGAGAAAATAGACGCGTTGGGGGATGTTTTGTTGACGTTTAGGGGTGCCATAGGAGTTTCGGACATAAATCTGTCTAAAATATCGCAATTATTTGCGCTAAAAAATACATTTTGATCCTGTGGATTATTATTTTGGTATTTGTGGCGTTGAAGCCGCGTTGTTTTTTTTTTGTTTTTTAGTTGCGGATTTTGTATAGGTAATATGAACACGTTAAGATTTTGGAAATAAATAAATAAATAAGACCTGAATTTAACAGCTTCTTATACATTTATAAAGAAATTATAACATCTAGAAGAATTATAACAAATGATCAAGATTCACTGCACTTGGTGTACCAATGCAGTGCCCTATGCACCATTGGGTGCGGATAAGGGAGAGAATTAGTAGTAATAGACACGTCCCTACAAATCTCCTTTATCTTATTCGACCATTTTGTATTGACAAGGTATGAAATTAATGATGTATTAACTCTAATGGGTTTAGAAATACCCATCATCCGAAATCAATTTTTTTAGGCATTAGTAAATGGATATTTTTCCGGTTCGGCAAAGATTAGAAACATGTTTTCAACGTGGATTTTTTTGTAAAACATGTCCGCTGGGGAGGATGATATTACAGCAAAAAGTTCACCAAAAAACCAATAAGATTTATTCATTAATTAAACGCAGGCAAAAAGCGATGAAAACTTCCCGTCAATTACGATAAATATGAATAAGACGAATTAATTAATAAAGTTTGTAATATATTTGGATTTAATTTAAGAAGCATGTCTGATAATGCATTTATACTTTTCATGCGTAAAAAATTAATGATGGCATTATGCAGATATACTTAATTTGTCATTTTACCGATCACAATATATTTGCATACGAATAAAAAGTATGTATTAATCAAATTTAATTAGTACTGTAGCAAGTGTCCGCATCATAGCATAGTGGTAGCGCGCATTTGGCTACCGTACATGAGGTCGCGGGTTCGATTCCCGTAGGGGGTTTTTCACAAGTCCAAGGTTTTCACACATGAAATATCAATATTTCATGTGTGAAACCTTGGACTGGTACTGAAGCGTATGACTGATCATTTTACCTTTATGTAATAAAATGATCTATATACACTGCACTTGGAGTGCCAATGCAGTGCCCTATGCACCATTGGGTGCGATAAGGTAAAGTAGTAAAAGTAGCAAGATAAAGGTAAGATACTTTAATTTCTAAGAAAGTCTGCTTCAAAAAATCTTTTTTTTTATTTTTTATAAATTTTAATATCAGGTCCCATTGCCTATATCAGCTTCAAAGCCTATCTTTTCATCTGAATTTGCAGTGATAATTTGCATAATGAAATTTAATTATAATTCTTCCTTATTCATCGACCACGGGGCGATCCAAGATGGCCACATTACAATAATATTTATTTCGTCACGACCAACAAACGATTGACTTATTGTTTTATTATATTCTTAATATTATTAAGGATCCAGATACGATCTGACATTTCCGATGACCTTATCTTTAAAAGATATGATATGGCCCGTGCAAAACGTACGCAATTTATATGCACGCCTTAAACGAATCGCCGAAATCAATAAGCGCTCGGCTCGTAAAGAAATGGGAATTGAAAACAACTTAATCGCGTTGTCATCGGATACCAGCTGAATGAATCAATCCTTTAAGTCTAGGTTAGTCTTTGTGTTAATAATTGACGATCAAATTTTTTGAATGAAATGAACATAATATGTTCGCACAAGTCAGGGTCAAGTCAGTTTTTAAAAGGTTCTATGATAGTGGACTGTATAAAAGCTTCCAACTTAATTTCTTATAACAAAAAATCGTTGTAATATCTTCATCATCATTTGATCTTAAAATTATTCGAGAACAGATGTAATTATAATTATAAGCACAGTGGTAGCGCATTTTGCTACCGTGCATGAGGTCGCGGGTTCGATTCCCGTAGGGGGTCAACATGAAATATTGATTTACATGTGATTTTCATTTCACTGTTTATATACTAACTAACTAACTAGCAGAGAGGATAGAACGCCATACCACTCTGTCTTGACAGACTTCCTTTGCTTCCTCTACATTCATACATCTTCTCATGCACATACGCCGATTATTCCGACTATTCACATGACCACTTTCAAGTACTTGACGTACTTGGTCATGCCATGTCTTTCTCGGCCTTCCGCGGCTTCTACATCTAGGCACACTTGCATTTAAACTTCTTTTAGCCGTTCTTTCATCACTCATTCGCCACATACCAAACCATCGTAAAAGCCATTTCTTAATTTTGTCGATAATGCTTATCTCAGCCTTGCACTCTGCTCTAATTTCGACATTTGTACACCTATCATACATAGTCTTGCCACACATTCGCCTGAGAGATCGCATTTCAACAGCATTCAGTCAACTTTCATCCTTCTTTTTCCAACACCACGCTTCACTACCATACATAAGGGTTGGTACCAGAACTCCGTGTACTGCCAATTTTGCTTCTTTCGATAAGTTCTTATTTGCCACTATCGATTTCAAGGCACCATTAACTCTGTTTCCGGCACCAACCCTTCTCTCAATGTCCTTATCCACATTTTCGTCTCTTGTAAACATACTTCCTATGTTTATATACAAGTTCTGATAATTGGCAGATATGGATATTAAATACTAGGCGAAATGAGGAATGTTGTAATACATCAAGTGGCCACTTAATCTAGCCAATGACAGAACATAAGCCCTGTAAACGCTTAGATATCCATATTCCCTTCTAGTTTCTCGTCTCTGTTAAGATGTCAATAATTGTATTACTATAAATTATTCTTAAAAGATGGAGTGGTCTTTAGGATAGCATTGGATTTTAAAATATGGAATTTGAAGAGACATCACTCTTTTCAAGTGATTAAATTTCATTAAAGTTTTATTTATTATTTATCAAAATTAGAAAACAGGTTTTCTGAACTTAATCCTGCTTTCGTGTGTTACATAATATGAAACGCCAATAAACAAGATCTTGTGGACAGATTCGGGAAACTCGAAATACTAGTTTGTCGCCGATGAAGGAATATTATAAAGTATCGCGCCTCGCCTTTATCAAGTAAAGTTAGTCCTGATGAAATGATAAAGGATGGCTCAAACATTCTGCTAAAGGTGAATCCTTAATCATTAACGAGTTTTGAATAATGATTAACGATAACTGGATTAACGTAGAGTAGTGAAATGAAACCTCACAAAAGCTCAGAATGCTCGCTTGTTGAGTTTTGAGAATAAATGGTGTCCACATGTTCCACATAGGAGCGAACGTGGCGAAAGAATAACAAGAATTGGCTCTGTTGGATAATGTACAAAGCTATGCATGATGCCGCTCCAGAGTATTTGAAAGAGCTTTGCATTCCAGATGAACTAGCTGAAAGACGTCTCACACTTCGATCAGCTACATCTACAGCTATAGGCAGGGGTTTTAGTACCGATCCGTAATCAACGCACAAAATTTGGAGAGCGCGCTTTTGCGGTTGCGGGCCCTGTGGCTTGGAATGCTCTCCCACCAGAAGTGCGCAACTGTGAGAGTGAAGTGATGTGTCGAAAGAAACTTAAGACCTATATGTTCTCAAAATCTTTTGATTAATTTTAATAATGGTATTTTCTACTCAGAAATTGAGTTTTCACTCACTTTAAATTTCCCGAGGCGTTAAATTAAATATTTAAAGCGCCCTAAAGGTATATTTATACGAAAACGGCTCTATATAAATTATCCATAATAATAATAAGGAGAAGTGAAATGAAATATTCACATATTTAAAAGGTGACTTTTCACATTAATATTTCATACCTTGGATACCTTGGACTGGCAGTGAAGCGTAAGACTGATCACTTTACCTTCATGTAACAAAAATATCAAGATTTGCTCACTCGTGTATCAATGCAGTGCCCTATACACCATTGGGTGCGGATAAGGGAGATTAGTAGTATTCAAAGATTTTTATTTGAAGTAACTACTCGTAACTATTCAACTAATAAATGCCCCATTTCAGTTAGCAGAGAGGATAGAACGCCAAACCACCGTTTGGTACATTTATTTTGCTTCTTCCACATTCACATGCACGCACGCCGATTATTACGTTTTTTAAAATATCCATGCTTATAGTTTTTAGGCTAAATATTTATATAGCATTTAAAATAATACGTGTCCTAGGGCCAGTAGGGAATCATCTAAATCAAGGGTGGCCAACCCGCGGCCCGCTGGGTGTCTGCTAATGGCCCGCGGAGCATATTATGCAAAAAAATAAATTATTATTATTATGGATAATTTATGTAGCGCTGTTTTCGTATAAATATACCTCAAGGGCGATTTAATAGTGTACTTAAAATCACCAAAAGAACATTCCATCGTGCATAGTTTGTATCATATCCCATATTATGGAAGTATCTCAGTACATTGATTCAACTATCGTGACAATTTCTTCTATGGTAGGTGAAGCGAACACGCCGATCTTGCGTGGATAACAACAACATTGATTGTTATCAACATTGATGCACTTAGTTGTGACAAACAAAATCAGACGTCACACTAAAACTTATTAACTAACTAACAGGTAGGAGTTGGCAGAAAAGATAAAACACCATACAACTGTATCCTGACACACTTTCTTCGCTTCCTCTACATTCATACATCTTCTCATACACACACACGCTGATTATTTCAACTTTTCACATTTTCATTTTCACTTTTAAGTACTTATCGTACTTGATCATGCCACGTCTTTCTCGGCCTTCCTCGGCTTCTACATCCAGGCACACTTGCATTATAATATCTTTCAACATTCAGTCTGCTTTCATTCTATTTTTAAGAAAGAAAAAAAAACACCACGCTTCACTTCCACGATTAACTATGTTTCCGGTACTAACCCTTCTCTCAATGCCCTTATCCACATTTTCGTCTCTTGTAAACATACTTCAACTTCAAATTCTTCAACCTACTTTAATCTGTCTCCATTTGCTATAATCTTACATACCTACGGTATATAAAATTTATTATATTTTGTTTATTTGTTATGATTATTTTTTGGATTGCTATTGTTTGTATTGTTACTCTAATCTAATAAATATGTTTGACTCTCATTTTTGTTATATCTTCTTTAAAAATATACATATTTCTTATTTGCATTGAATAATAGAAGAAATTTCGTTGCACGGCCCGGTAGGAAATCTCATTTCCAAAATCTGGCCCGCCTGCTGAAAACCGGCCACCCATGATCTAAATGCTGTACATTTTTATAAATTTATGTGAACCTTATGTATGGAAATTTAATTAAATAAACAAATGTTTGTAAATTTGAGCCGGGCTGTGGTCTAGTGGTAGATTTGAGGACTACGGATGAGAATCTGTAGGTTCGAATCCCTCTTCGGCACAACTTGTTTCCTGCTTCCTGCCGCCCGATTCTGTAAGTGTTTTTAAACTTCTGCGCATACGATTTTGTACTGAATTCGTATGCGCAGAAGTGCTAAAACCTTAGAGAATCGCACCGCTGGCACAGTTGTTTCCGACTATTTGAAAGCAGCCCAAAGTCGAAATATAATGAGAACAAAAATATATTTTTTTTAAATAAAAAAATAAATCCACACATGCCTAGACATGGGTAGTATAAAGCTATCTTTATATGGCGCAGTTTACTACACAGTTTTCTGTGCAGTCTGAAAACGGTCCCGTATAAAGGTAAAACTGCATGAAAAACTGTGTGCTAGTGTCAGATTTAAGCTGACATGACAGTCAATGTTTTTTATGTAAACGTTTAAATAGACATTGGTTTATTGTATGCTTTTAAATACGTAAAAAAACAATAACATATATACACATAATTAGCTAAATATACAATTTCCTGAGAGCAAACATACGATAATAACTTACAATCGCGTTTCAAAAATACACATATTTAGCGTGTCTTTTGACAGAAGTTTGACAGACTGCACAGTTTTCTGAACAAGAAACTGTGTAGTTTTCTGAACAAGAAACTGTCTCAGGCTTAAGTAGGTATATTAAGAGAAATTACAAAAAAACAGAATACACACTTCTGTATGATATAATTCTGGTTAAATAATGCGCTTTGGTAAACAGTTGTTTCAATATTTACGTAGATCTTAATAAATTATTTTTATTGAATTGTGTGCTTTTATGTCTGGACAAACTGTTGTTAGTTCACTGTTGTCAGTGAAGCATAATGTATATTTTTAAATAAGTTACATAATATGTATGTAGGTACCTAGCTAACCATCACGCCATTTCCCCGTGAGAGGTAGGCAGAGAGGATAGAACGCCACACCACTCTGTCCTGGCACACTTCCCTTGCTTCCTCCACATTCATACATCTTCACATGTACGTACGTCGATTATTCCGATTTTTCACGAGACCACTTTCAAGTATTTGTTGTACTTGATCTATATAGTATGACTTCTAAATCCAGACACACTCGCATCGTGAATCCTTTAAGCCGTTCTTTTACATGACCGAATCATCTCTCTTAATTTTGTCGATAATGCTTATCTCAGCCTTGCATTCTGCTCTAATTTCGACATTAGGACACCTATCATACATAGTTTCGCCGAGTTTCCATTACAACCGCATTCAATCTAATTTCTTCGCTTTTTTCCAACTCCATGTTTCGCTTTCATACATGGTTGGTACCAGAATTCTATTATGAACTGCTAATTTAGTCTCCTTCGATAAGCGCTTATTTGCTACGACATGCGACAGACTAAGGCACCATTAATTACTCTGTTATCGGCACTAACCCTTCCTTTCAATATCGTCGTCCATATTTCCATCTCTAGTAAACATACTACCCAGATATCCAAATTCTTAATTTAAAAAATGAAAAAATAAAAAAAAATTAAAAGAGATAATATCTACTACTACCTTTGAATAAAAAAATGGCAAATACAACGCACGTGCGCATAAGAAAATGAGATATTATGTAATATGAATAATTAATTAAATTCGTAAACATTACTCATATTTTTTTAAAAAAACCTAACGTTCTTGTGCTTCAAAATGAGTCGTGGTGGTGTGGAGATTCGATCTGACAATCTTAAAACACTGCAACACTACCACTGGGCTACCATCCTACTCTTATATAACTATTAAATTTATTTCATACCTAATGATGGCATTCAGTCACATAGTATTTTCAGTTATTAATCTTCCGCCGCCATTAAACCATATAACTTGCCTTTCTAACGAAACAAACGGTGAAATATGGCATGTTATAAAATTTTAATTAAAGCCTTTACGTATGTAAATATGGTGTGTTAATGTAAACGTGTGTAATTGGTTATTATGTACCATTTACCACAGTAAATGTGCGCCTATTACCTAACGCTGTGGAGATGTTATGACAATATTACAAAACAGAACTGCGATCATTCAATGTTTGTATTACACCTATTAACAGTATTCATTAATTCTCGTTTGTACGAGGACAATCCTTATAACCAGTTACATAACAACAATAATGCTGATAATATCACTTACATGTCGAAAAACCTACAAATGGGTACATGAAGAACAGAAGAACAGAGTGATAGATGTATGAAAAACCAGCCTAATGCTTATTTAAACGTTAACACAAAATGCAGGAAAAAAACGCAGAAAGAATGGGCTATATCTTCGAAAAAGAATGGCTATATAGATTTCCCAAGTGGAACTGGATTTAACGCGTGATGCTTACTTTTATATAATATATACCTAAGCTCTACACATTCACACTCTTCCGAAGTTCCTCGCCGAAGTAAATACTGAATAAATAAAAAAAAACTCCACGAGAGTTTAGGACAAGCTTTGAACTTTGTATAGAAAATTTCCCAATCAGATTCTTAGTAGGCAACACCTCACTTTTTTTAAATAAAGTACAATTTGGCCTCAACTTTCTAACCTTTAAAAATTTTGTACTTAATTTGTTTTTTGCACACATTCGCACGCACGAGCGTTGAAGGTTATCAATAAAATAATATTTTAATTCTATCGCAATAGCAATAACCATCTCTATTGTATCATTTCATACGGTTGAAGGTCTCTAAACAAATAATCAATGAGGAAATGCGCACCTACACCTGAACCTTAGCACACAGAATCTGAACGCGATCGTTTTGCAAAATTAACACACGATCGTACGTATGGTACCATTGGAACGAGTGACACTTACGTCCTTTACGCGTGAAAATCTCCAAAACATTTCGCTGTGCGTGTTGCGGCCTTTGTTTACGTTTTGGCGGGACGGGGCGCCGCCATTTCGCCAACTCCCCCGCGAAGCGGAGTGACATAACTCGGCTTTTTTCTCACAAAATGGAATATTAATTGTGAGGCAACACGGCCTGGCTGATCTGCGAGCGCCGCGCCGCCTTGCGCAATTTGGAGTGACGATAGTTACGGGCGTAACTTGTTTTAATAGTTTGCGTTTTCTTACTGACAAATATTAAGTTTTGTTAAAGACGAACTATTCAGTTTTGTTAAAGACGAACTATTCAGTTTTGTAAAATAGGCAAGCATGGTGAAGGCTCTCGCACTGGCACTACTGTGTTACTAATAAAGAGAAACGTGTTGCCTCGAAACCGGTTGGGAGTTAGATTTATAATTAAATAAAAAGTAGTTAAAAACAAAGTTTTTTCATTTAAATAGTTTATTTAATTTTCTACCTGAAAAATTTTTCAGTCCTTGAAAATGATGAATTCAGGTCTCTTACTTATGCAGTTATGTGACTAAAGAATAATTATTTTTTTATTGAGTTTTGTGACTAAAGAATGATTTGGATTGAATAACCATGATTTTTTTATCATTATTAAAAGACGAATCATTATTTAAATAATCATTTTTCTAAAGAATCCTTAATTTTGCAAATATTACAATTATTTTGTTACCTA
>JAGVSP010002973.1:0-24935 GCA_022494985.1 Micrasema minimum | reverse complement strand
GTGCTCATGCATGTCTATGACCTGGGGTAGTAAGAATAGCTTTAAGCTAAGTATTTGTAAATAATTTATCAAATAAAAAGTACATTTTTTTCATAAAATCTTATTTCCTCAGGGTCCCTGAGCCTGAGCCCGTTTAACATTCCTCTTCACAGCCCTTATGATTTCGATTAACTCGATTATTAAACTTTAACAGGTTTAGTATGACTTGCAGGAACAGGCGTCAAGTAATGCAGAGGTGATTAAATGATTGATTAATGACTTGATATTTCGCACCAACCCTGGCTCTAGGCGAGTTGTGGAAGAGATCGACAATCTTTTCAATTATTTATTTTAATATAATCGCAAAGTACCTAGGTGTTTAAAATATTTAAAAACTAACATAGCGGTGGCATAGCAGGCGGCCTCCGTAGTGTAATGGCTATGATGCTAGACTCGCGATACAGAATCTGTTTTCCATATTTTTATTTTTTGATAAATAAATATTACACCTAGCTGGTTTTAATTGATCGTTAAAATAAGAATTTATTTATTAATAAGCTTCAAAATGCATAGAAATTCAAAGGAAAGAGACCATTTTAGTTACTTGCACATAATTGATTATTTAATAATAAAATTTTCTGAACACTGTTGAAATGTAATGATTTAAAAAAAGTATTTTTATTTTTAAAATGTAAAAAAATGTATTTTTGTCCGCCTCGTGGCATAGTGGTATCGCATTTGGCTACCGTGCATGTGGTCGCGGGTTCGATTCCCGTAGGGAGTCAACATGAAATATTGATTTATATGTGATTTTCATATTAATATTTCATGTGTGATACCTTGGACTGGTTCTGAAGCGTAAGGCTGATCACCTTATCTTCATGTATTAAAAATGATCAAGAAACACTGCACTTGGTGTACCAATGCAGTGCCCTATGCACCATTGGGTGTGGATAAGGGATAGAATGAATTAATGAATTTTTATTTTTATTTTCCCCAGGAACCATATTTACCTACTTTTTTTATGATTTTTCTTAATCCTATGAATGTTTTTAATTTATGTAACTACATATATACAGGTAAGTAGCGCCATTAGCGTTATGATTTGTAACTTAAGACGTCCCAATTTGGACAACTATTAGAAAGCTAAACCAGTAAAAATATAATTTTAAATATAAGTTTTTCACCCATAACTAGGAAGCGTTAATTCAATTTAAATGGATAATATTCTTAAGTTTAAGATACAAATGAGAGAATCAACAAGTTGTGTACCCCTGTCATAAGGAATAACATGTCTAGCGATTACTTGTTAGAGTTTAGTATCTAACGCTGCCTCGTCACCGGGCCGGAGCAGTTGTGTCCGAACAAAATGGGTTTTTACTGTTAATTATTTCCAACATATTATATTATACTCGTAATATGGGAACAAGAAGCTTGAGAAATAACATTTTGGTCTGTGATTACAAATGAAAAATATAAATAATATAGTTTATGCTTTCGAGATGTATGTTCCACACCAGAGTTTCGCCGTTAATTAATAAACCGGCCCATTAAATAAAAAAATGTTGTACATTCTATGGATCTCTATCCTCAAGGACACAAGATTATTGAGAATAATTATGTGATAGCAGCCATGCAATTTGGTTTGTTTATTTAGCAACTCGATCTTTTTAATTTTTCCAAATAATCCTAATCTCAATTGTTTTTTACCAAATAATCCTAACCTCAATAGTTTTCCAATATTATACACGTTTTATTTCTCTAAGGATCACATTTTTCAATGTGAAAATATTAACTCCGTAAAATTTAGAATACAATCGATATCTAATGGTTGTATTATTAAGGAAGTACTACGTTTAGGCTTCATGACCCATATCAAATAAATTCAATTTAATGATACAAAGATGATTCATTAATTTTAGTTCACAATGGAACAGATATCAACAATCTTTTTGGACAAAAGCTGGCGCTGCATTCATTTTGCAAATTATTTTGTTTTTCCTTTCAACTTTTTTTCATCTTCTCTCGCTTTGATCTTTGAAACCTTCACAAAAATAATAAATAAAAAACAGTCAAAAGGAAACAGACGATTTGATGCTTTCTAAGAATTTATTGGTTTTTGTGAATTGGCAATATTTATGTTCATTAAATTCATTAACTGTAAGTATACTCGAATCCATTAATTAAAAATTCTATAAGACTGCTTCTTTTTTATTCCACAAGTTACAAATGTTTTTATGCACAAAACATCAAAAAATTAATATTAACAGACACATTTGATTAACATCTGCATACATTTTTTAGCATGTTTTGTATATCTATTATATTACCCACCTATTATATTTAGTTTTTTTCTAGAAAAAACTTTGCTAAATACCGTGCTATTTTTTAAATAACAGCAAAAAAAAATGTAAGTACTGACAAAATGAGAAAACAATATAAAGCGAACTCCACTGAGTTTGGAATGAAAAAAAAACTCAACCTAAAACTGTTTTGAAATCGATTGATTCATATTAAAAAATAATAATTCATATATAATTTCAATAATACATATTAAGTTTTGCAAATCGGATACAAGAAAATATAATTACAGCACTTTAGTTTCCAACGATTCACTCCCCTAAGTAAAGAAAACGCCAATGAACATAAAACCAACGAATTGGCAGATAAATGCAATGTTCTCGTCCAGAATGCGGCTGATACTATGGAATCATCACGCGATATTAGTACAGGATCAAAAGTCTCACTCTAACATTAACAAGAAGACACTTTATCTAAAGAGAGTTTTCTTCGATAAAATTTACTAATAAATAAATTTTCAAAATCATAAACATGTTTGATTACTCTTCAGAGAGATAGAGCTGATCAAAGTTAATTTTTGCCATATAACTATGTACCTTCACGGTAAAAACACGCGTAAAGAAAAAACGTTGGAAGAAAAAATAAAGACATACATTTATGTAACTTAACTTTTTAGAAAGGTAATTCCAAAGAATATGGAACAAACAAAAATCCTTGGGTAATTCCTGAGCTCTAAAGTTAACAAACGAAAGAGTGCAGTAGAGAACAGAACGAAGAACCCTGCTTCAAGCCAATCCCCAGGATTGATATTACGAAGAACAAAGCCTATTGAACTATTATTTTCATCTATGTAGGTAACAATCTTACAAATTTTAAAAAACCAATGGCACAAACCTCCCGTGGAGACTCTTAAACAATCTATCATTTGTAAAAAATATGTATTGTACCTAGAACTTACTAAAGTTTCAGTATCTTAAAAACATTGGAAATCGAAACTCTCGTATTTTTAATACGAAACGTTTAGGTAGCGCGGTATTAGTTTTTCAAGTAGAAAATGGTGAAATAATAAAAAATTAAGAGTTTTTATGAGGTGGCTCTAAAATTCACCAATTGATCGTCCAGTGTCCGTCGTCCATAGTCCATGTACATGGGTCCGAACGGGAGACGTTTCGTGCTAAAGAACAGTACCAGAAGTTCAAGAGACGTGTCCGTTCATTAGTATTCCGGGCAAATGAGATGAAGTGATAAATTTAATAGCTACGAGTTGGATTCGATGGATTTCTTGTTAGTTTGGTACCAAAACAATTATCAGCCCACTGATACAGAAATCGATCCGAGGCAAATGTCTTAATTAGGATGACTCCATCGACTCGGTAACATAGCACCTTCTCTAATAGTAATACCAGTTCGATGGGATAAGCGACAACGGGGGATTAATCGTTCACACCTAATTTCTTCTCAGCTTGAATAAAATATCGATTAATTCTTATCGTAGTCTTTTGGCTACAAACTAAATACATTGGGGAAGAGAAAAATCTTCCGAGTCCATTCATGGGTAATTATTCATTCTAAGTAGTTCTTTCCCATGAAGCAGGTTATGCTTTTTAATTGTAATTAATTGACTTTTATTACTACGAATCTAGTAAAAAAGTAAAACCCGGTTTCTTAATGTAACTACTCATAAAAAGAGCAATTGGCTTATATTTAAGCACTATCAAAAATAATAAATATGTATTATAGATGCTTACTTACCACGGAAAACAAATTGTTTCACAAAAGATAAAATATTAGGTATAATAACTAGAATAAAATGAAGTAAACAATTTGTTGGAAGATTATTTTGTTATTCTGAGGATTTGTATGCAGCAAGGTTTCTCATCTCGTTCTCCACTGCGCTCTATCGTGTCCTCATTGTTCTACGCTTGTTCTACTCCTGTCGGGGACGCCCTCTGGAGTTTGTCCCCACAGCCATCCATTCTATTATGTCATGCAGAAGAACATTATTGAACCGCCTTTCACTGACGGTCAATATCAAACAATTATTATTATTTCACTTTAGGTATACCAATCGGGTAGGTACATTCAAGTTTACAGGTTAGTTAGTTCTTACTTAAATAAACGTGCTTGTGAAAAAAAAGTTCCAAAAACAAAACAAAAAAAATGTTTCACTAATATTGTCATTCATTCCATCCCTGAAAAATATTTTTGTGACGGGAAAAGTGAATCAATATTTTTTTCAAAATGTCTGTGTTGTTTAATATGGATACTATCAAGTATTTGGCAAAACTTTGTGCCAAATACGAAAAAGTGGAAAACAAATCTCCTCACGAGTATGTGAAATATTTACTAGAAAACAATAGCTGTCCTGATGGAAATATAAAAAACTACTTGGAAATGTTTCTCGAACTATATAAACACGATGTGTTGCTTTGTGCTTTGACTAAAATTATATACAGTAAGATAAGAGGAACAGAGAAAACACTTCTAAAAATTGTAATTTATGGGATCATTTTTAGATTTGATGAATATTGTTTTAGAAAATACTTTTTTATCTGGAATTCCTCATAGGAAAAAAAATTATGAATGTCTTGGCAGACTTTCTTAAAAAAGTCGATGTAATATTTGCTATCAAAAACACTGCTCAGAACATTTACGACATCGCCTATGTCACTGAAAATATTGTTACTCCACTTATTAGATGGCTACCGTGTATTCAAGAAACTTTGAGAGATTACAGAAGTTTTCAAAAACAGGAGGCGCTCAAAAATATAAAACCTTTAACAGTACCGGTTAACATGAAAGTTTTACAACGGTTACCTAATAAGAAAAGAGATTCAACCAGTAATTTTAAATTAGAAATGGTTAATACTTCGACTCTGCTAAATCCGATAATTGAGGAAGAAACTACAGCTGAGATCCATGAAAAAAATTTGAAGATTTTGTCGAAGTCGCATAAAATGCAAGCAATACAACATTTAAGAGAAGCGCAATCCATGACTGCAAAGTATGCGGAGACATTCAAATCTAATAAGTACATTGAAACCATTAAAAATATAGAACAAGAAAGAATGCCACAAGTTAATAAGATTAGTAGTCAAAGACCAAACTTTTCCCAAACTCACAAACCCCATAAGAACTACTGTATCATCTTTGTTGCGATTTAGCTCGAAAATAATCAAGGAACAAGAAAACGAAATAAAGTGGATTGAAGCTCTTATTGATAGTGGACACGCTACCAAAAAAGCGGCTATTGAAGCTAAAGATGAAATCCATCAAAAGAAAAAGTACATTGTCAAGGACATTCGTGAGCAAAGTCAAACTATTAAAAACTCCGTTTTGTCAGAAAAACAAAAAGAATTGGAGAAAAGGGTTAATTTGATTCGTGAAATCAAAACTCTTCAAGCTGTTGCAAGGGAACAAACAAAGAAAAAGTTTTCGACTTTACAGAAACAATTGGAATTGGACTCATGTGTGAAATGTCTTTGGCGGAATTGAAAGAAAGGCTGTCAATAATTAAAATCGACATGTCTGAAGACCTTAAAATGAGAAAAAATTTCATTTTAAATTTGAGAAAAGAAGCAAAACAAAAAGAGCATAGGGCTCAAAAAATCATAAGTGAATATCTACAGGACAAAAAAGAAACTCAAGAAAAGTCCACGATCCCATTACATAGAATTTCCGTAACTGAACTAGATGATGAAATAACATCCCTCAGAAGCAAGTTGGAAGAAAAACGACTATTAAGGATTCAACTTGAGAAAAACAGTTCCCGTAAAATAACTCACTAATTTCAGCCTTCAAAATACGGTACCTGTTTTTTCATTCTTATCGTAAATAAAGATTTTATTTTTGGTCTTTTAACACCTTGTGAAATAAACCATGTATCAAGTTTTGATCCCTGTGCTTAGTATTTTTGGTGATAATATTTGATTCAAAAGCTAATCGACCTTTATTGGATTTACGTTCCAACTACATTTTCAAGAAAAAAAAATCATCATCTATATTCATTGATATCATTATTGTTTGTTGCTAAAGGACTTTGACTCGTATTATTTCTTAATTTTAAGAATTACGCAGAAAAAATTGTGTTGTTGCTCTTTTAAAAATAAATAAAGTTGTAACTAGAAATGTTAAGATAAAAAGTTTTTTAAATGCAAATTATTTTTCCAGCGACTCGAGGTCGTGGGCTGGCTTAATTAAGTTGTAGAGAGTTGGAATGTGGTCATATGACAGATTTACCTCCAGTGGTCGGGTCCTGGGATGATGGAGTAGTAAGCCCCAGCCCCGGGCAGTTCTGGAGCTGAACGGAGGAAGGCATCATCAGAAGTCTGGCGAGTGACATGTTTAAAACTTAATTTGTATTAACAGCTGCGCCCGACTCCCATTTAAGACACATCCAATTTGAAGATTTAATGTGTAAGTGAAGAATAAGAAGTGAGTTACATTTAGACTTGTTATTCAGCATTTAAGACCTATGTCCTTAATGATTGTATTGCATAATTTAAACAATACGTTTATGTTAAACAATATATTAAATTATTTAATAAAATAATAGCCCCTTACTATGTTATATCAGCATTTACAAATACCTATGTATGTTGTGTGTTATACCCTGATTGTATTGCATAATTAAACATTACATTTGTGTATTTTAAACAATGATTTAAATTATTTAAATCTGCATATGTTACTTGTTAAATTTATAGACCTGTCTTTGTAAAGACACATTAGTACATACAACACTGCTGCAATGTAAAATATGGATGGTTGTTATGTTATTATTATTTTTTGGTTTTTATTACGTACATCTCAGTGTATTTTCTTCCCTGTGTTATTATACCCAAATGGTAGTAGCAATTTGAAGCCAAAGACAGATCATCTTGCATTTTAGGTATGGATCCTAATGAATTTGAAGAAAAAATTGTTAAGTCTAATGGTAAACCATTCAGTGCCCTATGCACCATTAGGTATGGATAAAGTGAAGAAAAAATATAAAGTTTAAATAATTTCAGTTGAATTTCTGAAGTCGTTCTTGCACCTATCGTAAATTAAAGAAAGTAATGGTTACTTCGTAATGTAGTGATTAGCACGTACCATGAAAAGTCAGTGATCTTGCAATGGAATGAGATACCTAGGTACTAATCGTACATCAATTAATAATATCTACATTTAGGATATTAAAGTCTTAAATTTCATTATTTTAACTAAAACTAAATTACCTAGGAAGATAAAATAGGTCTTTATAGATAAATTGAACTATTGTTTATGCTTTTATCTCAGTTGACATGGTAGAAAAAATCAATATTATGATATTGGAACTACCGTTTCAGTAGCAGCCCCTTCCTACAGCCTCCTCATACTACATACAGCCTTCATCCCCATAACTCTCTTGGTGGAATATTTACTACGGCTGCTAAATGAAATTTGCCAACTCCCATGGACGTTTTAATCAACATTACGGGCGGGGCAGCTTGTTTTACAGCGATACTCAACATGTCAGATGGGTTTATTAATTTACTACGCTTTGCAAATATATTCACTTGGTCAGCTTGTCTGCGTAAGGTTTATAAATAAACACAGTAGCTATGTGAAACCTTCTAAGAGGGAATGCTGCCACGTGACCTCGGCCGCTTCTCCATACAATCGTAGTTCTCGATACTCTTTCTGGAATTTTTCACTAGACCAATGATTTTTTCGCAAGTTTTACATATCGACATAAAGCGTGTTTGCGTCGTCTTATTTGTTTGTTAAAGAAAATACATATTTTTTTGATAAATCGATAAAAACACATTTTTGATCGATATCTAGAAGGTGGAAAAATCATTGCTGTAGTGGTAACTTCCAGTGAGAATATCGAGGAATACGATTGTATGGAGAGACGGCCGCAGGTCACGTGACAGATGATGCTCTTAAAGCTAGGACTGCTTACTAAGTTAATAACAATAGTTTTAAAATACCTTGTCTCTAGTTAATAGTTATGCATAGATATAAATAATTTATTGTTCTAGGACTAATAATTAATTCATTAACGCCAAGATAAGCAGTCTTCTTGGTAGATATAGTGGCAAGGACGTGGGACTTACATAACGCTGGATTCGGGTTCAATTCCCGGTTAAATTCAAAATCAAATTTGTTTTCTTAAACTGGGTGTTTTCCAATATCGTTTCACCGTTTTCTGGATTATTGTGGTGGTTAATAAATCAATTGTATAAATTAAGTATAAATATAAAATACGAGACTATGTTTTGAGATGGTAGATTTTATTTTCACTGGTTTGTATAAATTTCTAATTCACACCCTCCGAAGATCTCATTAACGTCAAAGATCTTCATAATTCCTTTCTCAATTGCAGCAAGTAATATGATAATTGAATCCTAGTTTGTCTATTTTGTTTTAAATATGAATTTTTTATGTAACCTTTGTGGATAGAAAATATATTGCAAGATTACAATAAAATTTTAACTGATTATTTATCTTTATTTAACAAATGAAATGAACTTGCTACTGCTCTACAAAATAATTAAATCCCAGCTTTAATCAAGAAGTATAAATGCTTACAATGCTTCACGTAATCATAATCAATCGCCGCCCTTCGGCATTCCTCGGGTTCAATCGGCTGGGAGCTTATTCTGTTCGACTAATAAAAAGTTATCACCCTCCCAGGATTAGCATAACTGGCAGTGGTTGTATGTAATAACAGCGATAAATAAATATCGAGCAACAGTCCAATCGACCGACCCTGCCAACCTAACAAATGACCGGCGATTAAACTGCGCCGCTAATTATTTCACAGCGCACTTATTTGCGGGTTATTTTGAAAGTGGATCATAAACTCGTATCTCGGAAAATCGTCTTCATGCGTTTTTAACACGTCAAAACGAGATTTGCCTATTTGATCGATGTCATTAAAAATGCTCATTAAATGGGTTTTTGAGATTGTAATAATTAATTCAGAAAGATGTGGTATTTATCTAAAAAATCTTAATATACAATATAAATATATTTTAATCCATCTAGTATTTTTTAAATATATATTTTTGTAGGTACCCATAAAAAGATTGAAGTGCGTTAAAATTTCAAGCAGTCAAATATATTTAGGTCGTTGTTACGAGTATGTTATCTTCGTTCATTAGCCAGACGATGGTGATTAGTTCCTGGTGTGATATCTGGTATCCGAGAAGCGTCTAATGCGACTGCAATATTCTAATAATCAGTCATATTTATGTGAACATCGCACGCGCCGTGAAAAGTGTAAAGTTGAGTCCACCTGGTATGAGCTTTGTGAACCTGCGTTCATTAGCCGGACGATGGTGATTAGTTCCTGGTGTGATATCTGGTATCCGAGAAGCGTCTAATGTGACTGCAATATTCTAATAATCAGTCATATTTATGTGAACATCGCACGCGCCGTGAAAGTGTAAAGTTGAGTCCACCTGGTATGAGCTTTGTGAACCTGCGTTCATTAGCCGGACGATGGTGATTAGTTCCTGGTGTGATATCTGGTATCCGAGAAGCGTCTAATGTGACTGCAATATTCTAATAATCAGTCATATTTATGTAACATCGCACGCGTCGTGAAAGTGTAAAGTTGAGTCCACCTGGTATGAGCTTTGTGAACCTGCGTTCATTAGCCGGACGATGGTGATTAGTTCCTGGTGTGATATCTGGTATCCAAGAAGCGTCTAATGTGACTTGTTTACTGCACGTGAAATGTTAATCGGATTTTATGTGTTCTTTATTGGCGCCATTGGATGGGTGTTTGTATTTTTATTATCACGGTGGACTCTTGACATTAATTTGTCTCCTCTCCTCGACCGGCCTTTAATAGTCTAACGTGTTTTCGGATCGACGAGATATCTGCGCCCGTAAAGTAACTACCGGTTGATGGCACAAGCATTATAAGTCAATTAAAATTTAATTATTTATTTACGCATACTTTGATTACCTATATAATAATAATAATATTAATAAAGTTTTTATTCCAAACCTTAAAAATGTATTGTTTTTAGAAAACGTTGAAAGTATAAAGGTCTTTATATAAATTAATTCAATGTTAATATCACTCTGTGATGGAACGGGTGGTGGCCCAGTGGGTAGCGTCGCGGTCTTTGAGTCCAGAGATCGTAGGTTCGAATCCCCACATCGACACGACTCGATTCCTATTTTCAAGCACAAGCCGCTTAGGCTTTATTAAAAATAGTATTTACAAATTGAAATATGTGCAAATATCATAAGATTGCATAGATTTCTTTTTATACTAAAAAAAAAAAAAAAAAAAAAAAATACTATTGAGTCTTTCTTCAGGCCAGCACAATTCTACCGATTTTTTAAAGCTAATCCGCGAAATTTAATAGACACAGTTTTAACTGGAAATGCGGAAGAAAAGAAGGTTAAATACGCGACCAAATATTTTCATTGCCCCTTTCACTGTCTCGGCTCTAAGATTGTCATAAACACATTTACCTCGTATGGGGATATTAGTAATTCTCCCCCTTTTTTAGTCATTAGTTACAACTACCTCCCGCCCAACCGCAGCCTCTCGCCCACACCCCGCCAACCACGCCCAGAGAAGTGGCGGCAACAACCTCGGCTGAGTCCAAAGGAAGGAGAGCGTTGATAAGGAGTACGAGGATGGGAGATTGTTGACTAAATCCTACTCCCGAGCGTCCTAAACCACAACACACAGTAATACAAGTCATCCTATCTGGCGGGCCTATTAAGTATATTTTTTACTGTTTTAGCACCTAGTAGCACAGGTCGACAGTATTTAAATCAGTTCATTATCCGACTTACAATATTATGACCATCAGCCAGCAAAGTGTTGAAATATGAAGCTATTGATTAGCGTGGAGAATGCTTACGACTTTAGTTATTATTTAACATATTACGGAAAAGTGTGGTGAGGTGATTTGGTGATGATAATTTCGTGGAGTTATGTTATTTCTTAATTCATTGCAGGTTTTGAAAACACCGAAGAGATTTTCCTATTCTAACTAATAATACGCTACCTATGTTTATTTTAACTATAAGTAGGTACATCTTTACCCAAAACATTATTGTCGGTTAACTTTAGAAAATCATCATTTTTAAGTAACTTTCTACATTTTTTGCCATACCTATACCTACATTTGAAAAATGTCTTGTACTGCTGTCAAAATAACGAAGGTAGGTATGTTTCAATAATTTATAATTACGTAAATGTAGAAATATTTTTACACGAAGAAGTACAGCATAACTGTTTCAATACTTACTTATATAATATAATGTACTCCCCACACGCTTAGACATATACCTACAATCTACATACTATAATTTACCTAGTAGTTTGAACAATTTTTCAAGATAACTAGTGACATCAACGCACGGTCCATTCAAACCTAAAAAATAACACAGCGCGAAAATAAATGAGCGTAACTTGTCTAATTTAACATTCAGATTCCCGATCAGAACAAGTTTTGTATGTGAAAATGGCAATATTTCAATTACCGGCTGCCAAATATATTAGTTACATTGTTATCTCAAGACAGGAATAGTTATAAACAATGACATGTTTTCAACACGCAAACCACTTATCCGTATTAATATTCAATTGAATTAAAATATTATAATAAATAAATAGTAGGTTATGTACCACGTAACACTGGTCTAAGGTGATTTATTGTTGCAGCCAAATTTCTAGAAAACTCCAAGTTTGATAGTGTTTTATTTGATTGAATGTCACTAAAATCAGGAGGCATTATATAAGATATTATAACATCTATTTTAAAATGCGTTTAACTTAATCGATGCGTAAATTTGAATGTTCCACCCATTAAATGTCACCGAGAAATAGAAATATTAATTAAATTTTAGCGCTTTAAACCAGTTTTCGACCATTTTTATTAACAGCTCAATTTTGTAGTTAAGACATTTTCTCTTCGCCTTTAGAACTTAATCGGCCAGTCTGTGATTAATTTGTCGATAAGTCTTCACTTCATAAGTCATTTTCCCCTCCATTAAGTCGTGTGTCGGACTACTGCCATTAATACTGAGCAGAAATTAAAGGAGGATTTTAATTGGTCCCAATCATTATAGGCAAAACGCGTAATAGATATAAACAACTGTTTAGGCTAAAACAATATTATTTCTGGGTGTTTTAATTTAATTTTTATTATTGATACATCAAACACATTTACTAGGTACCTACATGTATATCTCTATTATTCACTTTAAAATTATTTAATCGTTATTATTATCAATGAATTGAAAAGAGTTGTTGATAAAAAACATAAAACTTCATTATAAAATTTTCTATATTCTAATTTTACTATATTAAAATGACGGACGACAGATACGAAACGCGTTCTGGCGTGGAGACCTTTGAGTAACTACTAACCATCACGCCAATCCGATTATTCACGATCACGTTGATTATACAAACTTCTCACATGCCCACTTACACTTGTTATACTTGATCATACCATGTCTTTCTCGGCCTTTCTTTTTACCTTTGTAGGAAACCTAATATCTGTCACTAGGAGTTGGGGTAGCCGTGGAGAGGGAGTTAAGGCTCTATCACATTAGTTAAGGACCCGCTACAAGTGTAAAGATTGCCGACAAGGTCAATCCGATTTTTTTTTTCAATGTGATTTTTTACATACAAATATTGAATATGTAATTGGTCCTGCACTTAAGCGTAGGACTGATCATCTTGCCTAGATGTGAAGAATCATCAAGATAAACTGCCATTGGTGTACTAATTCGGTGCCCAGTGTATCATTGTTACAAAGCTGTTTTAAATATATTTATTGAGCTTCATAAAAAATATTTATGTATAAATTTTAGTTACCGTTCCATAATATTCCAAAACTGTTTAAAAAATTCAATAAGTCGTGAACAAGGAATAGTTTAAGTGATTAGGGTTTTAATTTATATTAGAAGTAAGTGGTAGAACGATTTATCTCCGTGTCGTGAAATAATTGCTCGGTATATATTAAATATAAATTACGTTTGTTAAGAGGCGTCAACATCTCAACTCCAATGTTGGTTGGACTGACAATCGGTTGGGAATCACTTGCTTATCTCATACGATATTCATTTATAACTCTCAGGGCTGCGATTAAACTAGTTTTCAAATATATATTCCGTTGCCCCGTTGCTAATAAAAGTTAAATCGAAAATAAAGATAGTTTTTTAACATGTTCATTTGTCCCCTTGAAGATTTTTATTGATTTTTAAAGTTTAAAATTAAAACACAATTGATTCATTTAAAATTTGTCAGTATATTAGTGCAATGTGATGCACATCAGATTATAAGTTATTTATGTAGTTAGTAGGTAGGTAAGGTATATCGTAGCTATATTAGAGTTGAAGTTTTATAAATGATCAAAATAAACATTCTACAACTACAACTTTCCTTTATCCACACCTAGTGGTGCATAGGGCATTGCATTGGTACGCCAAAAAAATATATATAAAAAAGACAGTATTCTAAAATGGAACCATTTTGGAGGTATTAATTACGCGAAATAAGACACAAAATTATTAATTTATCAAGCCTTCGACACTTTATTAAGGGTGGTAATTGGCTATCGGATTAGAGGAAGAGTAGTAAAAGAATAAAAATAGACTTCTGACGTCACAGCAGAACATGGTCTTGTTACCCCGCGTTGGTTTTATTGGACCTATAAATTAAACAATCGCTGCCCATTTTGTTGGACAATTCCCAATTAAAATTTACCGCCCTCGCCTTCAAGGGTTTATTAACCCATCAGCGTGTTTTCACACTAGGTGTTACTTAATTAATTTATTTCATCATAAAAACAATGAGAATAAAAAACCACAATCATTTTTTTAAACTCATATAAAATTTAATTTGGCGTGTTTTAGTATGATAAGTATTTTTATCTAAAAAAATCGTTTCCGTTGCACTACTACTCAAAAATGATACTTTTCTTTCGTTTTTTTTAAATTAATATTTTCTTAAGGATGATTAACTTCTAGGCTTGGTGATGGCTTTTTTTTTGGTTGCTTATTTTTACAAATACATTACAAAAATACATAAAATTTTACCTAAATATAATGTAAAATACCTACATATAAAATACAAAACTTAAATACATACTTTAATAAGTAAAAAAATTCAGTAGAAGTGTCCTAAAATTTCCTCAAACTCTTCGTAAGACATCTTGAAAACTAGCCGCAGATGGGTTAAGATACATCACGGATTTAAAAATACAATCATCGTCCTTTTTTCTACAAAAACTCATTACAAATTTAATTATTTATGCAACAAAAAACTGTCCTTACAGTCTTGAAAATTTTTCATAATTCGGTAAATTGTTGTTCCAAATGTTAATCATTTACATTAGATACGAATAAATTTAACGATGCTAAAACTCAATCTTATCGAGAATCAAAGAACTTCCAAACGGTCCCATCATCCGGCCATTAAAGGTATTGATTAAAAATCTTATAAAAGCTTAGAGGCATTAAGTTAGGCTGTGATATGCCGCGTATAACCGGAGACAGAAGAGGCATAGTAACTCAGGACTTTGTCGTATAATCTTGTACAGAACAAACGCTAATCGAGCTGAGATCACAATCAGCGATCGAATGGCTTAAAATATCGTAATTCTTAAAACCTACGTTAATGATTAAACTGAATTTAAATGGGATATATTTGAATTAATTATTTCTGTAGACAGAAGCTCGGCATCCTCATTAGGAGCACAGAAACGGTAGAGAGGTGTATCGGTGGAATTAAAATTAAATCTAAAACGATTCCACGGTGTCAAATGCTCGTTGTTTACGGCGCATCAAAACTTTATTGCGGGTTGTGTTATCAAGTAATTAAGTCATAAAAAGCAAAGTTTCTTTAATAGGATTTGTATTTTTTGTGTGAGTGCTTTTCCATCTGGTTAACGAATATGGCTTTACAGGGCTGTCCAAAGAATTATTCGGAAAATCTCATCAATGTTGCATAAATATTATATTGTGAATAATTTACGTCAAGTTAATTATGATTGGTAAGTATAACTAAATTAGGTTAATTTCTTTAGTTGTTGTTTCCCATTAAATAAAATCTGTGAAGGAAAACAGATTTTACTGGATTAACTCATTTATTCAAAGCTGTATTAACCCTAAATAGATGACCTAGGTCGTATCGACGAAATCGATTTTGAAAAATCTATATAATTCGCTCTTTTATTTCACCCTTGCCGCCCATATAACGCATTACTTTCGTAAATACAAACTTATCCACCAAAACCAAAATTAACAAAAATATTTGTTTACTTAGTTTCTTATATGAAAGAGATTTTAATACGTCGATTTAAAAAAAATACATATTTAAAATATTATTTATCTAAAAATTATGCAAAAACCTTTTAATTTTGTGAAAGTAAGAAACTCGCGAAGGAAAAAAGCTACAGTTATTTAACCTAATAAAAAAACCTTAATGGTTTTAAACATTATCTATAAAAAAAATATATTAATAAATTTATGGTGTTACATTACCACATGCATAGCATATACTTACTCAATTACACGCAAAGGTCAAATCGACGTATGGTAATTTTTAATGTATTAAAAAATATATTTCTAGGGTTAAATTTTTTTTATATGTTATATTGAATTCTACGATGTATACGATAATAGGTACCTACTCTTCAACCATCTTAGATACAGAACTTACCTACATATTTATTATCAACTAACAATTTCTTCTACAATACATTTAAAAATTTGATCACTTGGACCACAATCCAAATAAAGAAATCTGTATTATGATTATGTCTATCTACTTACCAACATAATATACATACATAGATTACAACTACTTACCACATATACCTAATATTTAGTAAAATTATATTAAAATATAGTTTTGTAAGCATCCTTGGCCCGGAAAATGTACCTGATAATACTATCAGAGATAACTGCAGACTTAAAGTGCACTAATTCAATAAATATAACACGCTGGCTGTTGTGAATGGAAATGGAAACGACAGGATTAGCTCTGGGGAGCGATTGCAACTGATATCCTACAAAGTTACCTTATATTGACGATAAAAATACAACCGAATTTGTCATTTAGATGTTATAATTAAAATTTGCGTGTTTTTAACATTTTAAATCAAAGGTAATCAGAAATTTTGTAAAAACATTTTGCTCTCCATACTAAAAATCTGGTACCTACGTTTTTCACGACTGGCGAACTTACAGCGAACAGGCGGACTCTCTTTCGGTTGCGCTTAGAAAAATATGTTATCTAAGTACTGATTTGAGTGAAAGTCCTATATGCAATTTATTGATCGGGAGGGAAAAACATATCAACAAAAGCGAACACATCCCCTACTTCTTTAGAATCCTTACGGTGACTTTAAAGGGAATTATAGATACTGTAAATAAAACCCGAAAAAACGTTACGTTATTTTTACAGAAGCTTCTCGATGCTTCCATTATGTAAAAATGAAACTGTGTATATCGAAAGTCCTGGATTGGCATGCACTCGTCTGAGGGGGGATAACGAACCCACCATCCACCCGCAGCTGTTATAGAGTCCTGGGGGACTCTCTTTCAGCTGCACATAGAGGAAAAATATTATACTATTTCATCTACTCTATGCAGTTTAGTGAGGGGGGGGTAGGAAATATTTACATCCCCTCCCGCCCCTCTAAGGTTACTCCCCTCAGTATCTCCGTTTGATTTATTCAGAAAAATAACAGTTGCAAATATGTACATTTAAAACAAAACCATGAAAATGTAACCAAAATCAATACAGGTAAAAAGTAATTTACACATAATACATGTAAATGCAAAAGAAATAATAACAAACAAAAGTAACAAGAGAAGACTTCCCAGTGGACAGAGAAAGAGAGGAAGGTCCATAACACCAACCCCGCAAGGGGAGGACAGCACATACACGCAGTGCCTTCCGCTCGAAAGGAAGCACAGTCCAAACCAAAGTTAGCGCACATTCAGGAGCAGCTCATGCAGCGACCCTGAGGATTTCCCAACGCGACACACAGATTGCACTTGCACCCATTGGCTTGCACTCGTCTAGAAGATTCTAAATACGCGTACACCGAAACATCCAGAAGCGTGTTCCTTTTTATAAAAAAAAACGTTTTTCAGTCCAGCCAACTCTACCGATTTTTTCAACAAGCTAAACCGCGATTTTAAGATAGTTAGTGTGATAAAAATACGGATGAATTTACGATTATGTACGCGAACAAATGCTTTCATTGTACCCCTACCACCGTCTCGGCTTATGTATTATAATTGTCATTGTTTCCATCACCCAAACCAACCAGAGTCGGCCCAAATTAACAGTGGTAGGGATGTTAGTTTCTACCCCGATCATTATTTATTAGTAATTACAACCACCCGTGTGGAGACCCGGTATCCCCGCCTCGCCAGGCCCCCCATCCAGACATCCACCCGTGCATCCGCGGTCAGGGTCTCAATGGAGGGGGATTAGGGAAAAGAGGGGAGGGGACAGAACGCATGTGTGCATCTCACACTATCATCCTATCATCCTATCTGGCAGACACTATTTCATACGTCCCCTGCCGTACCTTATCACAATACCTATCCAAAGACCATCCTATCCTTACAAAAGACACAATACAATTGAGTTGAGGGATGGGATATAATTTGAGACCTCCACGCACGCACACACAAACAGCCCGGGACGGGCCGCCCGTGCGAAGGCACACCAAGTCCCCCCGGGGACTACCCCACTAAGCAATCTATTAGTTCTAGATACTTCCTTTTACGGAACGAAACGTGCACAAATGCCAGTTCAGTCCATGTCCCTTCACCACCTATTGTTCTACTCATGCAGACTCTACTTCTACCTTTTTAATCCTGGTATTTAGGCTCTATTTTACTGGGGGTTTTCACCCCTGAGAATATCCCATCTCTGCACCCAGGCATCCACGAACAGCGCAAGCTGCTCGAAATTACCCCTGTTTGCAAAGAAGTCCGGATTCCATGCCGGCCTCATAACCTCGGTCATGCCGTCCAGCATGGTCTCCCGGCAATCCTCCAGTATAGGACAATGCCAGAGAATGTGTTCTGCGGTCTGGTTGGGTGCCCCGCACGCACAACCAGGATCCGCCACTAGGGTGAACTCATGGAGCTTAACTGTTGGCTCCGGTCTCGTTGGTAACAATCGTAAAATAAAACGCCATCTTTACTGCACCAATCCGATAATATTATATTATTATTTTATAATGGCGGCGGTTAACTGTTCACCGGTAAATGGTCACCTCGCTATCTGGAACGAATATACTGCTCTTGTTATTTTGCTTTTTGGTGGTACCTTCACATTGTGTATCTGCATTGTCCGCTACTTTTGAAAAGTTTTATAATCGTGTGGATAATTGGTTATGTAAAGAAATTTTGTTATTACCGACTTTGGTGGGTGAAAGCAAGCAAAACGTAAACGTACCTGCAATATAAAATGGCGGAACTAACTACATGGTGTTACAAAACTCGTAGTACAACCCGAAAACTGGTGAATCTACATCACATTTTGAGTCAAATGTGTAATATAATTTTTTTGGTCAGATCCATAGAATTTTTTTTCTCATAATCGCTTTCATAAGTAGGTACTGCAGATTAAATAAAATTGCACAAATTCTTACTAAAGTTCGTTATCTTTGTGAATAATATTAATTTGATTAAATAAATTATATTAGCAAATAATTATCTAAAAAAAAACAATTTCTTGCTCAATTTTCTCGAAAACTATGGATCAAATAAATAAAAATTATTCTACCCAATCGAATAAATATTATGTGTATTCACTGGTTTCCCGCTTGTACATCGAGTTTTGTAACACGGTGTATATCTAGGTGCACATGTGTAGGTGTATTTCAATTTATCTGCACCGGGAGCAAAAGGGATTAAAGCAATTTGTAGATTGTACTCCTAAATGTTTTTTTATGCACCTACATGCATGAGGTTTCGGGTTCGATTCCTGAGGAGGATTCCAAGATTCGAACCTATTCTCCACTACTTCATTCAAATGAATTTATTGGCCTCCATTTTAATTTTTATTTAACCACTTCAACAGGCCAAGACTAGAGAAAGGTCACTTACGATATTTTGTTCTTACAGGGAATAAAATCTGAGGATGCCGCTAATGCTTATTTTGGTTTTGCTTTCGTTTTTCAGCCGATCTTGTTTAACTTTCTTTGAAGTTTTTTTATTGAAAGATGGCGTCGTGTGACGCAGAAACTACTAATTATATTATAATTATCTCGCTTCTAGCGTGATGTATTTGATTACTTTTACGCTTAATTACAAAACTGGCTTATCTGGTTCAGTTCCTGGTGGTTACAAAAACATTTATTAGTTAGACGTTTCACAACTTTACTTTTAACCTTCCTCGGTATATGTTTTAACGATTTGAAAAATAAATTTATAATAACCTTTTTTGAGGGATTCTACCCGTACAAACCTAACTAAACTGGTAGGAGTAATGGAGTATATACAATACATGATATTAATTCGAAAAATCTATTTATTTGGATTTTTTCCATTAAAAACATAAAATGTGTGTCTCCACATAAAATGAACTAACAAAATCGCCAAATGTTTAGTTGCGTTACTTACGCTTAAAATCAGCGGAATTAATTATCTAAAAAACATTAAAAAAATACTTCCGGACCCTAAAACTTTGCTAACGTAATTTATTCCACGTCGAAAATCTAAATTTTCATATGATTAGCTTTTCAATGTTTTCTCTGTAGTAATATCAAAACATATACGACTTTAACGAATAATTGTGCAAAGAAAATCGCGGAATTTCAATATGACACAAAAATGTAAATATATAATTATGTAAGTTACAAAATGGAACAAAGTTGTCAAGTCCCCAAAGCAGATAGCTAATGGTCACATTATGGACCGGAGACGATTACCGAGTCCCGAGGTGTGACCACGCTGTTTCATTATGGGACCTTATTGGGAATAAGCTGCTCTTAATCGTTGCTTGTGGATTGTGAGGACTTCTTGTACTCAATGACAGGGCTATCACATTTATGGATTTTAAATAAAAAAACATATTTGTATCGAGGTACTTATAATATACCACTGCACCAGTATTCAGTTTATCTACGATATTTATTATGTTATATGCCTATGTATCTAGATATTAAGAAGCTCTAAATTGTACAACATTTTTGTACGTTTGTAAATAAATAAATAATATCACGGGTTTGATTTCCGTAGGAGGTCAACATAAAATATATACACCGTGTCCCACGATGAGACCGCGAAACTCCGGAGGGTGATTGTTCATGGTATTCTGAAAAAAAAAAAAAAAAAGTTTTTTGATCCGGGCATTTTTAATAATCAATTAAAAAAAAGTATTAATAAAAAGCGACTATGTAATACTGGCTTCTGTTTGAAATGCTAGCGGTGGCGGGGTGGCGGTGGGCGGGGAGGAGTGGGGGTCCGCTTGCCTTGTGCGGACATTCAAAATTCGAATTTCATATCTGAAATTGGTGCAGGTCACGTGGTGTTAGCCAGTTCAAAAATGGACGGTATTACACGCGTGAATTTTAATTCATATTTTAATAATTTTTTTAAGAAATTAGAATTGAGTTTTTTTGAAAAACTTTATAAAGATTTTTTTTCTCAGAATATCATGAATAATCACTTCTTTAATTAAAAAACGAACATTTGAGTTCTTATGATAAACTCAAATATTTAAACTTTGGGGCTGCTTTCAAATAGTCGTAAATAACTGTGCCAGACTGTGCCATAACTGTAACAGAAAGCAGTAAACAAGTTTTGCTAGAGTAGAATTCAAACCTAGAGATTCCAGTCCGAAGTCCCCGAATCTACCACTAGATCGGATCCCGGGATTTATTTATCGTTTTTGTGTTATTATTGCTAACGTGAAAAACCCTTTTGGTTTATGTGTTTTTGCCAGGAATCGCACTCTGAACTTTCGCATCGTGAGCGTCCAGCGTCTTAGGCATTACGATGTAAACGTAATCAAGCTAAAACTGGACTGATATTCTTTACCCGACAATATAATAATTGTTTCTACTGTAATTTATTCAAATAATTCTTAAAGGACCTATCATTATTTTATGCGAGATCAAATGTATGAATGTTTGGTCATTTTCTTTATCTTAAGTTCACGTGACAGTCGACCTAAGCGATATCTCCCGCAGGTACAGTCTCCCAAATGGCTCCCAAGTAATAAAGATGTTCATATATTTAAAATCCGCAAACGCTAACGCAATAATATTACAATAAATAAGTAGTTATTCGGGGCGTGGGTATTATTGTGATGCAGCAAGTTAGCATTATTGGGTAGGAATGTTCTGGAGCATTTGTGATATGAAGAGATGGTTATTGCTTATCCTAACTGAAAGCTTCCTGAGTGCGTGTGTGGGAAGGCAATAACAATAAAATATGAAAATCCACTAAATATCTGCAGTTTAATGCGTAAATGGCCATCTCCTAATATACTGCCCAATGTTTGATAAGCAGAGATGGGAACTTGAATGCAGACTGAACACTCAAATTATTGTGACCAATGACGTAGCTGAGCTCCTGAACTGCAATGACACGAGAAGAGAAACAGTTAGATTCATCACAGAGACTATCAAGCTTGCCAAGAAATTTAACGGTGGCTTTTAGCGCTTATGTTTACATTTTAAAAAAATCCGATCTTATTAAACCACAATTGTGTAAATATTGAATATGATAAAAACGAAGTATAGGTACTTACCACAGTAAATTATAATAATGTTTTAAATTTGTATATAAAATATTATATTAAGGTTCTTTTTCAATTTATGTATAATGTATATAGTATGTTAAGATTCTTAGTTACTACTACTGTATTATTAAGTTACTACTACTGTATTATTATTAAGTTAAGATTCCGTAATTAGTTACTACTGTATATAGTATGTTAATGATTCTGTAATTGGTTACTACTGTACGCATATGCTCGATTTGTATACATAAAACGTAAAAACCTTTGCAGAAAACAAATGCAAGGTACTAATTAATAAAAAAAAAAAAAAAAAAAAAAAAATGCGTAAATGGCGTCCGTTGAATTTGATACGACGATAAAATTGGACGTTCTGAAGTAATCGCCCGATAATATTGTAATCTTAGGCCTACGTAGCACTTAATAATACACACAGCAAAGTAACAATGCTAATATTTTGCGTGTCAACTAATACTAGGTTTATTTTTTTTAACTTAATTCATATCCTCTCTCTTGGTATCATGAGTCTGTAATTCTATAACCTGTCTTCCTGCAGGATCTAGTGGTCTATTGCTTAACTTGTAGGCAGTTTGAGGAATCCATATAATATGCTCCTGCTAGCTCCAAGCTCCGAGTGTATTTATTATACCTGATCAAGTTCTTCCAATGTCTGACCACATCCAGACCAGTTCGGGAACGATCGGGACTAATCGGTAACACGGCATATATTCCGAACACCTGAAGATAGAGAGGTGAGAATCAGACGGCTCCAATTCGGTGATTGGCCTAATTATCACGCTGCGTTATTGGTAGGGATGGTTTTTCAAATTCGGTTTAAAAAACAATATTGTAATTTTAAGGTTTTTGGTACCTAGATACCTAAATCAGACGCGTTGTACCTATTTTTAAATGGGTAATCGGTATTAATTCATTGGTAGTTTCTATTAACTCAATTCTACCTCTAATTTATGGTAATATTTTTTAAAAGAAGAATTTAAAAGAAGAAGGCGGCCTCAGCGTAATAACTAAGACGCTAGACTCACGATACGGAGGTTTCGAGTTCGATTCCCGTGAGTACACAAAAAATCAAAAGTGATTTTTCTCAAGCCTGGGTGTTTGTGACGTTGTTCCCCTCTGTAATTGGGCATTCTGGCCTGTTGAGGTGGTTAAAAATAAATAAATAAATAAAAATACAGAATTTTTATGTAAAAGGGTGGAGCCACCCTTAAAGTAGTCAATGAACTTCGTTAGAACGCATTAAAAAAAAGAATTTGTTTTTATTCGAACTGTTTTTCATAAAATTCCTTTGTATTACTGCTGAGACGATTCTTTATGTTCATAGGTACATTCATTCGACGCGAATATAAACTGAAAACTTTGCAAATGAAGAAGGAAAATTATAAATCAAATACTTAAATTAGTAAACGCATGTTAAAACAGCAGCATAAAATATTGTTTTTTTTTTGTTTATTTAGGCAGTATGGTAAATTTGGCAGGAATCCGTTCGACAAACGGACCTCAGTAGTCGTATCCCGCTGAGATTTATGGCCCCATCAGGAGCTGGTAATCCAGCCGCAGGTCGTGTTTCTTGTCCAGTGTGTTACGGAGATACCAACGTTACCAAATTAGACAAAGCGTGGTAACATGGCGCTCTTCAGTACCAACCGATACTCTCTTCTCAGTTCTCAGTTCTCAGTTCTCAGTACCACCAACATAAAGGTAATAACACCCTCCGCGCCATATCCTGTTGTCTTTTCCCAAGATAAATACTGCACAATATTGCAAGAAATAGTTTTTGTAATCAATGTTGCAGACTGTACTTTGAACGACGTAACTTCCTCTACCAACGCTTTGAATATATTGCACCTTACAAAATGTATAAATTTTAATATGTCATCAAATTCATTTGCTTTTTCATTCCTATACGAAAAATACATATTCTTTTTAGGTGTGAGTTACATTATTGTTTGCCTTGCTTATAATGTACAAGGCTTATATTTACTTCTAAAGGGTACATGGCTTCTAATTTGCTTTACTTAGTGTGAGGATCGGACGGGATAATCTGATGTGGATCAAAAGAAACCTCTCCGCCTTAGATGACGAGAAAACATCGGAAAACTCGTCATGGAGAAAACCGACCATTGATGGACATCAATAGTCTTCCGATTAACTTGAAGAGTTTTCGGCATTTTGGGTCCCGCCTTTTTTCGCTGTAAAAATATTGTCCTAGATTAGTTTATTGAAATTGGCCAATTTCGCTTCAAAATATTAATAATATGATATGTACGATTGATTGATTTATATGATTTTCATTTGTGATTTTAAAATATTTCATGTGTGATACCTTGGACTGGTTCTGAAGCGTAATACTGATCATCTTACCTTCATGTATTAAAATGATCAAGGTACACTGGACTTGGTGTACCAATACCTATGCACCATTGTGTGCAGATAAAATAAATAAGTAGTAGTAATAACGTTTTGCTAAATAAATCCATAGTTTAAAACGCATTCGCTTTGAAAACGTTAGTTAATTTTAATATAAAAATTAATTTCGGCTGTTTAATGGTTGTTGATTTTTGGTCAGATAAATAAGAACATGCAACACAAAGCCTAAGAACACGGCGCTGCATGATAACCCAGAGAATAAATTGCAATAGCAAACTTGTTAACACAATATAAAAAATATATTATAACCACAATTTTTAGGGTTGTTCCCGATAGCATGATTATCCTTGAAAACGTTATAAATATTTAAAGTATATTTTTACAATTCCAACGATATAAAACACAATGATTAAAAATGTTGTTTTCATTAAAAAAATTTATGTTTAAAACACGAAATTACGAGTGACTTTTAAAGCCGTTATTGGCTTATATGGCGTCATATCCGTCCATTATGAAAGGCGGGAAATTCATTACAAAG
>JAGVSP010002972.1:0-42888 GCA_022494985.1 Micrasema minimum | reverse complement strand
TTTTGGTTTATAGGGGCTCTGATATTTTAAAAATTAAATTTGAAAATATGATGACAGTCTCTAATTTGAATCAGATCTGGGTTTTATTTTTATAATATCTGATGCTTGTTATTAAAAACAGAATAAGGAATAATGTAAGATTTTGGTGAATCGACTTTGAACACATTTAGACGCAAAATCATTTGCAAACGAGGGGAGGCTGAATAATAATTAATACATGAAGACATATTTAGATAGATCTAAGATAGATCTATAAACAAATGAATCCGCAAATCAGTAGTCAGTATGCACAGAGAAGCTGTTACTACTAAACTAACTAACTAACCATCACGCTATTTCCCCGTAGGGATAGGCAGAGAGGATAGAACGCCATACCACTCTGTCCTGACATACTTCCTTTGCTTCCTCTACATTCATACATCTTCTCATGCACATACGCGATTATTCCGACTTTTCACATGTCCACTTTCAAGTACTTGTCGTAACACCACGCTCCACTACCATACATAAGGGTTGGTACCAGAACTCCGATAGCCTAATACAATTAGGAATTGGTAGACTGATAACCAACATTTTTCAATCTCAATCTATCTATAAAATAGTGTATTGACAAAATGTTCAATCGAATTTGTACCTTTAGGTTTAGAATCAGCAGTATAACGTGTAATTTTCAATTCCTTTCTGTACATATTTTTTCATTTTTGCGGCAATTCGAAGGTCTTGCTAATTGTAGACCTTTGTTATATGGAATCACAATAATTTCAATACACAGGTCATTCGTTACAATTGGTCCAAATCGGATGCTGTGCGCTGGTTTTCCGTGCAACCATCGGACCGTACATCCGGAGAGATCCAACCGTGTGTACTAAAACTAACTATTTCCCAGTTAGATTTGTGGCATTCCTGCCTCTTGCATCACCGAGTGTAGAATATTGTCGGTCACCTAGACCTTTTTATGGTCCACTAATAAAACTATTCGTATGCATTTCACATGGTATAATACACCTGGAAGTCACCATTGCATTGTGTTGATAGATTCCATGTTGATGTCGCATTATGCACAGCAGTTAAGAGTTCGTAATAATTATCAACCAGTAGGTAATTAACATTTATAGGAATTGGATGAGCTTTACAATTGGGTTCGCATGAGTAAAAAAAGAAAAGCTACAAAATTCCTCGCTAATTAGTCCGTAATGAGCAAATTAGAGGAAGTAGCATGCTGACTCTAGCCAGTTTTTATGCTAATGTTGCAGGTACATTTGGTTTTTCATCTTTCAGCGGAATTCCTTTCTGGAATTACCGTGGACCGAAGAAAGGCTCCGTGGGAAACTTACTTTGTATAATATGAAGAGGACTTTTGCCATTTTGCCGACTGCCGCGATCATCGGAATGTCTTTTGTAATTTCCCCCGGCTGATGATTGATTTCTAGTTTTGTTGAAAGCCGCCATCGCGACCTTTTGACATCGCCATTCGTTTTAAAGGCGCATTATAAATATTCTTACACATTATTATCATATCTATCAACTTTCATTGTTCGTCTCAGAGAAAGTACCATTATTCAGCGCTAATAATTCTCCCTGTTAAGTAAAATGTTATACAATAAATCATGCTTTTAACTATAATTACTCTGTACATAATAGTAGTAGTCGACTCTTTCAATGTAACCCGCGCAGGAACGTTGGCAACTTTTTATCAACCTTTGTACGTAATACAATATTACATAGCGTAAGCTGAAATTTAATATCGCGTAATATTTTTTGCCGCATTGAACGTATGTTTTTCGTACTCACTAAATTCGCGACCCAAGTTTGTCTGAGTTTCATCTTGACCTCACGATTCCATAATGGTGTCTGCAAAAGAAAAATATTTTACCTTTCAATTAATTACCTTCGTATCTGTACCTGTGCATCTGCATCGTTCTATGTTTGTATGTTTCCTTCCCCGACTCGCAATGTCTAAGAAGTGCCTTATTTATTAGTTCCATGAATTGTTGTACCCAAAGCTTCCCTCTGATTGGACGTAATTGTCGGCCCTTCAACCGCTGCCGCTGTAATGTTGACCTTCGTGCGAAAATTCCGGCCGAACTCGTGTCGGCGGGGCACGTTCGCCCTTTGGTATTTCGGCATCTTCCATTCCCATCGTTGCTGCGCCCATCATCCTTAACTCACCTTAGTGGGTATCTACTACTAGTTGCTTCTGTGCACCGTGCATACCTTCTACCTTCTACCTTCTCCCTTCTCCCTTCTCGTTATAGCGAAGATTTCACCGATTCACCGCGCCACTTTGCTATCATTACGTTTTATTCGACCGATCATTGCCAATTTTCGCCAGCGCATGCGTTGTTGCTTGTTGCGGTCATTATTAGTTTTATTCTACTGGAATGGAAAGTTCACGTTCCTGCTCTTTGATTCTTGGTATTTTCGGGTGTTGCGATACTTGAAATCATATTCAATTTTACTAGTCTTAGTGTAACTATTTTACTGCGCTTACATAAACTTGTTTAAATATCTTACATCAGATTTGATATCTATGTATCTTGATTGAAAATAATATGTGGGTTGATGTTCCGCCGCGGACCCAAAGGTCGAGTGGTTTATCCGTACATCGTCGTGTGTTATTTCTAAAACGTAGAAGGGTGTTGACTAGGAATTACCAATAATTACATTCACTGTTATCATTGCCGCATCTAACAATGGGCTAGACATTAGACATTAGACACTTTCTTCCAGTAATTATACATTTTGTTTTCTTGTTCCCAGCTGTCGTCCGATGAGCCGGAGTACCTGCAGGCAGCGAGAGCTCGGATCAGCAAGGCCAACCCTCCGAAGCCAGCAGCCAACCCCTTGCAGTTCATCAAGGTGGGGCCATGTGACCTGTACAGGTCCGCCCAGGAGCAGCTCCGCAGGGCGGAGGAAGTGCGCAAGACGAAGGAAGTCAAAAAAGAAGAACAAGAAGACTGGCAGTCTGTGAGTACCAGAACAATTCTTTTGGATAGATAATCATCCCGATATATTCATTTCTTTTTGAAGCGTAATTAACAAGTCATTAGTCATCACCATGTTGAATCCAAAAAACGATCCATGTATTATATTTCTAACGCCATTGTTTACAGAAAACTATTTCGACATCATTTGCGTTCCTTTGATGGATCCGTCCTTGAGTGAGCATTTACAAAAGCTGTTTTAATCTATTTTTGGTACAAATTAATGCTTTTACATTCACTCATTATTGCTTATTTTGCCTGAAGACGATCCATTTGCTGCTACATTTTATTATTATTGACTTCCGACTGACTGACATTACATATTGTTAAAAACCTTTGTTACCCAAATAAATACATCATGGTTTTCATCGTGTACGTTATAATTTAGTTTATTATTATTACTAACCTTGGCCATTTAACAATCTTAAATACTCTTTCCAATGCGGATAAGAAAATTTGTTTATATCCAACTTTATTATTTATAGTCAGATGTTTTATACACATTTAAGTAGGTACCAAATGAATAGGTCTTAAGTAATTTATAGCATCGTTTTTAGAACATGTTTTTTGTTTGTTCGTACAAAATCACCTGCATGTTTCTAGGACGAATTGATAAACAATACCGTCGATTACCTAATAAAAAGCGGCCGGTAATTAAACAGCCGTATATCAAATTTCGTAGATTCTCTTAATACAAGCGAGCCATAACTCCTGGCTGCTATGGATAAATAATAGAAGGCAAACTTTAATCAATAATTGAAATAAATTAATGATCGGTTAAACAAAATGAATAATTGGTTACAATACAAAGGTCACGAACATATGAAACCGTGAACGTTTTTTTTAGATACACAAATGGCACTTGAGTACGTATGGTTGGTTACCAAACGATAAATTACTTCCTATAGATTGAAATGATACTATTATACTGATTTACTGACAAGTTGTTTTTCGTCTTTCAATACGTCGAAAGGACAACGGTAGGAGGATTTCGACCACGCTATCAAAAGAATGTATATTGGTTACATGCTTTCCAATTACGATTAATGAGTTTTGTATTTTTGAATTTATCAAATACATCGATGAAAGAGTTTACCGCCACGCCTGCGCCTATGGGGACTTAATAAATTCATTGTTATCCGCATGAGAATTGTTAGGTCAGGAGGGATAGAAGGGAATGTTTTAATTAGTGGGTAAAGGTCGAGGCTGGCATCTTGGGATATTGAGGTGTATCGACATATGCACGTGGAACTATGCGCTGTATGGGTGTTCCCTAAATTGACTGCACGTGTCATCATACAGTCTCATCTCTCCCGCTGTTGTGTTTGGGCCCGTACCTTTTTGTAACGCTGTGATTGGTATAACTCCGTGTATCAAATAATATGCCGCATATCATTATTCATATTCTCTCATTACCCCTTTGTAGCTGGTATTCAATTACACTATTTGCATATGTGTTTTGATGGACGAGTTGATGCAGTGTATTTCGTCGCATTTTTTGACCGATTATTTTCTTGCAGAATCTGGATAATTGGAAGTCATCGAGACGGAAGCGGGTTGAACACATTATAGAGCGATGTGTGGAAGTGAAGAGGATTACAGAAGAAGACCAAGAGAGGGCAAGGCGCCGCTCCAAGACATTTAGCGAGATGATGGAAGACAGGTGAGACTTTCTTAGTTAGTGATAAACTGGCACTTTGCGTGATAAAATCTCCTCTACTAATGTAGTATTTCGAAGTGTCTCATTAAAAGCATCGCATTTCAATCATTGCCATTGATTGGATTAAGGAGTGGTCTAGTTAATTTCTGGATTGCGTTGATATTGTAATTATTCTGATTCTGATCCACCATGATTTCCACTACAGTTAATACTATAATCACGTTTTATTCATTCGCATGATGATATATCTGGTACGATACGTATATCTACATTGCCCACTGGGCGAAAGTAGTTTGAATGTCAAATTGCATTCCAGCTCACTGAAGTAATAATACTTATCAATCATTACGATAGAGCCGATATCAAACCACCTGTAATTATTATTAGCTTAGAGTTTCCGCTTGTGCGCATCTAATGAAACATTGTTGTTTTTACATAATGTCCAGTTTCTAATAGACCAGCTGTTCTTACATGTATTTAAATATAACTTAAGTTTTATCTGTATGATCAACTTCATTATTTTAATGGATAGATATTTATATTTATATCAATATCAAGTAGCGAGATTATTATAGCAAGGTACTTAATCCGCATTCCGTGTATTATACCTAAGTCGAATATGATGATGTGGTATGCTCTTTTTTCTGGCTAGTTTGCATAAAAAACGTATAATTTGTCTTCCATTGTGAGCAGTTCATGATAATCTTTAACCTACGTAGTCCATTGGATGGCAGGTATCTTTTCTGAATACCGTTACGTTCATTTTATTAATAAAGTATATTGTTAGTCGTGATGCATTTCGAATTAACGTTATCCTGATTCTCATTTCTCGGTTACTGGCGTCAATGAATGATTACCAAAAATGCGCTGCATAACTGCATTCTTCTCGCTTTAGATGCTTGACTAGCAGACTTGAACTCGAAGACCGTTTTCCTCTCTGGTGACGTACCGTCCCACGGCGTTTGGCGCATACTTTCGTAATACCTTTCTTGCCGCGGGTACTTCACGTTCCTCGTCTTCTAACTGTTCTCGCCTAGTACCTACCTACATTACACGTGGTACTCTGCGCCGCTTATTGCTTCTTATCCACTTTAACTCATCTTTCATGGTCTGTCGAATCTTAACAAGGCCGAAATTCCCGGAGCGAATTCCTATCCACCGCGCGGAATGGACGATACGTTGATCCACTTAGACGGCTTATTTCGGATTGATTTCAATTTGTTTTTTGTCTTACGAAATATATTTATGCATGAAGTGATATTTGACCGCTGTCATGTGGATGCTTTTATATTGAGACTATAAAAAGACTGTGAGTGGTACCGAAAGTGGTGAAATTCTTGTTTGGAAAAAAGGAAATAACGGAATTATTATTACTTTTGAACTTTATTTTTGAAAAAGCACTGCTGATCAATAACAAATATATATGCAGTTTTGTTTATTGATATTTTTATCGCTTCCATTTACTTTCTTTGCGTCGTGTACTTAGGTTTAATTAAATTTAGGAAAGTACACGTGGAACCCTAATCACTTTCTTATCGGGTATTTAAATATAATGTAGACACTGTTGACAGCAAGATCTTCTATTTTAGTGTTATAATAATTATATACCAAAGTAACGATGGTATTGAAAATGAAAGTAAAACCCCTCAGGCGAACGCTGTGGCTAAATATCGAAATTTAAATGGAATTGACACGATAATAATATTATGATTATTATTTATACCTAATAGACATTATTTATACCTAATGGACGCGTTAAGTGCAGAGGTGGAGTGTTTGAAGTGAAATTTCTCACACTGCAGTCGAATGTCTCCAATTAATTGTTCCGATCGCTAAACGTACCTACAACTATCTTCTGCTCGAGTTTCGCTATTTATCTGTAATCATTTCCTTTTACTGGCCCCGCCAATAACCAGTAATTGTCCGAAGAAACGAAGAACCTGATTCTGTTTTTATTGTACTTTCCACTCATCCTTAATAATTTATCGAAAAATGGCAATTTTATTAACCCTTATTTTATTTTTGTAACGTTATTAACGGATGCCCCCTTTCTACAGCAAACTTTTTTTTTCACAAATTCTGATCAAAAATGAATGAAAATAAAGAAAGTCAGTTTAATTTGCTCATAATTATTCATACACGCGAATTTTCCGTAGAAAATTTTAACATTAATGTGAAATCTCATTTGCTACGTGCTATTACGTCATGGTATCATATTACAAAGTTACAAAAATATATGTTTTTCATCTTCGAAAAAGAATTTCAGAGAAGTGGCATTTCAATCTTGAAAAATACTACCTTGCCTAGTTAAGTGTTAGCTAGTGACCCACTACGTCACTCATACGTCATCACTAGCCATCTACGTCATCACTTTAGATTTGCGTCACACGTTTCAAAGTGTTAGTGTATTGGCCTAAGTGTTTAAACGGTGGAATTGGATAATAAGTGGTGTTATGAAATTTTTAGAAAATTTGAATGGAAAAGCCCTTTTTAGTGAATCCTTTTTCGAAGGCTTTCATTTATCAATCATTGATCTTCTATATTATAAAAAACACAATTTACTTGAGGTTCGACGTTTTCTGCGGCCATTTGGGCGCTTTCCCGCGGAAATGGTTGTCACTGTCGCGCGTCGCGTCCCTCTGTCGCCCGAAGCGAGTAACTCCCACCTCCCACCTCCCACCGCCAATCACCTTTGCACCGCACCGCGCGCGGCGACATTTCAATTTCTATTTTACACAAATATTGTCACACAACTGTGTGAAAATCTCTTTGCTGTAGGAAATAGACGCTTTAGGCGTCACTCGAGCGTAATTTGCATTGACAAACTAAATTATGCGACGTTTGGCGACGCCGACGCGACGCGACGGTCCACGAATAATATCGAAAAGAAAATGTATCGCCTCGTAAAATGTCAGGCGTTTTTGTCGTTATTGTTGATGTAAATTTGTATTAAGTATTCGAGGTGCATGAATCGTAAATCACACACAGCTGCTATTTATCATTTTTTTTATTTTCACCCATTTTTCTTTTGCAATTTTCTTGATATTAGTTTAAAAAATTCATACCATTTTTCAGAAAAATATACCTATATAACGGTCAAAAACCATTCTATGATTGTCAAACACGAAGTTGGCTATAGTTTGCAGCAAAACAAATGCCAATGTTTTACAAATGCCTAATGCGGCCTTGGCATATCGACAGTAATCAACTGTCACTATCAACAGTAAACATACTTTAATTTACAAATTGATCACCTAAATTAAGAAAAACTGGTAAATAATGTAAATATGTTGATAAAAGGAAAGTTTTTATACAAATAATACCCATGTTACGACAATATATGCCAAAATCAATGTAAATCAAAATAATTATTTGTCGAAATCAATTACTGGTGTCAATTACCCGCCAGCAGAGTGAAGTTGTCGCTAACCAAAAATTTGCAACGCTTTCGCTCTATGGGAAACGGCGAAAGGGCCTCTCTATAGCCTGCGCGTCATTACTCTAAGCTTCCAACATTCTTTCATTAATGCTGAAACACAATATTTTATTTTAAAATATCAGAGAATAGTAAAACCTTTCATTAACATACCTATGCATATTTAAAAAAATTGTAGGTATATATCTACTTATTTATGTACCTAAAAATGTAGCTGTTGGTATTCCAAATAAAGAATAAATGGAATGAACCCTTTACCATTTATTACTACATGGGCGGCAGTTGTGTACAAAAAACGCCTAATTAATACATCTTCTCTTTTCATCAATAATAATATTGTGAAAAATTGCATTTCCATTTTTATTTCAGAGCTGGTCGCAAGAGTAGCCGACTTCCCTTGCCAATTTACTCCGAAGAGGACAACAATGACTTCAGTGACCTCGGCATTGGGACCAGCAGTGCTTCAGGAAAAAGCAGTCTTTCTGAAGATTGCGATAATCACAGTCTCGCTGTAAGTTCCCTGTTTATAATAATCTTCCCAATATGTATTTCAATAACCACACAAAATATTTCTCTGTGCATATCACATGTTTTGTACAAACCTAAAGTATAAAATGTTTGTTGTACTTGTTTTGTCTGTACTACCTACTGCATGTATGACTGTGAATTCGTCTCCAGCTTTTAATGTGCTTAATTCAATTACAGAGCGATGGGATGGATTTGGATAAGAACCATTCCGACCTTGACACCATGTCCAGTAGTGACACGGGAGCAAGGAAACTGGGATCTAGTGCCAACGAGTACGACACATGTACCACAGCCACTATAAGCTCTCCTGAACCTGAGGAGTACACTTATGAAGGAGCCATCCAGAGCTACAAGTCCAGGGTCATTTCCCGAACCCAGACCACTGACTCAATGAACAATAAAATCAATGGTTCCAATGTCACTAAGGAAAAGTCGCCAGAAAATTTCACTAATGGAAATACACAAATAAGAAGACCCTCTCTCGGAAACAAAATTGAAAACAAGCTCTCCTCCTTCGAGCAGAGACGTTCATCTAGTGTGGACTTAACTAGCACCGATACTAATAAGAAGGTTCTTCCTAAAGTCGATGTACTAAAGAGAAGAGAAATTTTTGAAAAAGAATCTTCCCCCGAAACAAATGGTCTTACAAAGAACTCAAAGCTTAATGGTGACATAGCCAACTCGAAATCTATTAAGGAACGCTTATCACACTTAGAAAAACTTGCAGAATATCCTGATAACTCAGTTAAAAACAACAATCTTCTTCCCACTGAAGGCAGTAGTCTTAAAGACAGGTTAACGAGTCTAGAGAAACATGTGACATTGACAGATAAAAGCTCAACCAAACTATCCAACGGGGATCTTACAAATGTTCCTTCTGTAAGAGATAGGCTTTCGAGTTTGAAATCACACAACTCTCAAGACAAACTGACAGTAAATAATGTTATGTCATCTGGGGTTACACAAACCATCAAAGAGAGGTTGTCAAATTTGGATTCTGCATGTAATAAAACCACATTACAATCCCCTGAAAGGGAAATAACCATAAAATTGAAACAAAACGGTTACGATGACATGGAATTCAGGGAAGATTCTTCATACGATAGTCACCTGACAAGTAGCGAAAGAAATAGCAGTCCCGAAAGTGGTCTTTATGATAGTAAACGCTTCCACCGTTCTCTAGACAGCCTTGACACAGATGATAATCTTCCGACAGGGAAGTTTGAAAGGATACAAAGCTCCGAAGATTTATGCGGAGAAACTGGAACTGGTGGGGAAACAGATCGCGAAGACAGCGGAATCCATACTGGAGATGTTTCTTGCGCTGTGTCACACGCTGACGAGACTACTGAAGACCATCTGTCTCTTACTTTGCTAGGGACATCCACTATTTCTCAAGATACAGTTGTCAATGCTCCTGGGATCATCAGTGACTCCCCACAACCCGACCTGGAGGACTGCAGCTACAAGGACTTCTGTCCGGCCCTCTCTCATTCCTCTGTTGCCGAGGACGACCCTCCTACCGTGGAGGAAACCACCGATGTGTTCTTCGACCGTGAAGAAGAGGATACGGTCAAGTCTCTGGAACCCGACACTAGTGTAAGTCTTCACGAGAACTCCATCGGATCGGAGAGCGAAAATGTGGTGTTTGAAGGGAAAATGTTGATTCATGTTAATTTAAAAGAAATTTGTTCAAAAATGAATAGTAGTTCTACTGGTAATGTAGATTCTTCCCCTAACAATACTAACTCTCAGCCTGATGGATCTAGGGTAATTATGCCTTGCAATATGCCTATGGTGATGGTGTCTGAAATGTCTACTAATAAATCTTCACTTTCCTCTAATTCCTCTAAATTCAAGCCAGAAGTTCCCCCGAAGCCTACCCTATCCCTCGTTACTAATGTCCAGTCCAAATGCAAGACTCCAGATCTCAGTCCTTCCTCAGATAAGCTCACACAAAGTCCTCCTGTTCTAGAGTCCAGCGGACGTTGGACCATCCTGCAAATCAATAACAGAACATCCCCCAACCCCTCCCAACCTGCTACCCCTATCCTAGATATGCCCGAGATTATTCCCGCAAATTTAATTAATGATGACTACGAATATAAATGCCACGAAGAAAAGTTTTCATTTAAGGTATGCAACAACTTCTTTAACGAGACCAAACATTCTCAGGACAAAAGTCCGCCTGTAACTAGTGATGTCCAAGTGAATCTCGAAATCAAATAAAAAAAATGTCTAGCTGTTGAATATTTAAATAATAGACTCTTTGTTATCAACAATATATTTTTAATAAAATATTAGTCGCAAAGTATGTATATAAACACCTTTTGCCAATTGAGCATTTACTTAAAGTTATACCTCAATAACCTGTTTGTTCTTATGTAATAATTAAGTACGTATTATGTATACCCTTGATATTGAAACATTGTATCGTTAGAATGTAAATGTAGAAAATATGTGCCAATAAAATAACGACATCATTTTGAAAATCAACCCAAGTTTGTTGTTCTTACTCTCATTACTCATTTCCCGCTCTCCCTGAAAGCTTTGGATCTTTACATTTCTGGTATTCTTGTGGTATTGGTATGTGCTGTGAAGTACTCCATAGTGACCTTGTTTTAATCTGTTATCTCATTTGATTTGTATCATTTGCAAGGAATTCTTTATAAACACTTTTATCAGATCTCATTGTTTGCTAGGCATCTTTCATACAGATAACATTAGAGTTCCAACTGCTTCGAGAGTAGTCGTCATTCACTCCATGTAATGTAGAGTGTTCTCACTTGATAATATTCCTTCAGTTCAGTAAATGGGAGTTGAATTATGACATTGTAATCATTAATGCAGGTGTCAACATAAATATAGTGATGGTGGTTTCTATAAAAAATGTTCTCATTATGGTTGCCTTTTTGGATAGTTAAACGGCCAGTGCCTCACGTATGTCATTTCATTTTCTCTAAGTGTTCTTGTTTGTGAGCATGAATAACTTAACATTTAATTCAGCAACTGTAGGTTGCATAATATCATTTGTTACGTTTCTGCTTGATCGGGTTATTTTTTGCATGCTTTTATCTGTGCATTCTTTGGTTTTACAAACTTGAGACATTTTTCTCTCTTTTATGCTACTTTTTTCTGATTTCATGCTTTTACTTTATTCTTTTCACATAGTTTCTTTTGTTTGTTACATAATATAAAAGTAGTTTATCAGTAGTGTTGTACATGTTAGAAAAATTGATACTTTTTCTATATTACATTGTAAATACAGTTTTATCTGCATGTTTTTTTATGATAGTTAAATCCAAATCAGTGTTATTTCAATCAGATTTTGCACTCAAAACAATCTCTTCATTTTAAAATTGCCTTCCACAGAATTCCACTCTCCTTTCAGGCAACATCATTGTCTCCTCCGTCCTTTTTTTAAATTATCTTCTACCCATTATTATATAATACTAGGTACCGCCACAATCAACCTTTTATCATTCTAGCTTATCTGCATGGTTTTATTTGCGATCTGATATCAGACTTAAGCTTCTATGTTCAGTCTAGAAAACTCGTTTATACCGAGAACTGCGCCTAAATGTTTTTTTTTTGTGTTAGATTAATGTATAGAAATATGTAAATATTTACAGTATCATCAACTTACGAAATACCACAAAGACTCTTGTAATAATCTTTACTCAAATGTTGATTTAAAAATTGTAAAAAATCCATTTAGGATTTAAATATTTTTTTCTGTTTTGTCATAATAATTCAATACGTTAGTAATTGGTCAATTCTAATTACTTTTACTTCTTTAGGATATTAATCCTCCGAAACGTTAATTTAATTTAATTATTTCTACTGATTTCACACATTATTTATAATCAATAGCGAGTATTTTGTCTGTAAAATCACGATTTTTGTGATATTTTGTGATCGGATGGTACATTTTAATATTTCATAATTGATGTTACATGTGATCTTGTATCGGCAGGTTGTTGATGCACTCGATATTGCCTTTGAAGCTATCGACATAGAGGAACCAGTATTTGTGTCCGAAGTGAAAGACAAAATGGCCGACCTACCCAGGGTGGAAGAGAGTCTTAACATACTGAAACCGAAGAAGGAAAACCCACCATCTCCACCAGCAGAGACTGTGAAAGAGACATTGATGGTGGAAAAGAATATGAGTAAAGAGGAATCGATTCCTAAGCCTTCGGTGCCATTGTACGAGAATATTGATTTACTGTACTCCAATATGGCTGTTAATAATGACTTGGTTGGGTTTCCTCTCGGACCTCCCAAGAACGCGATGGAGCCTCCGAAAGAAAAGCCTCCACCACCTCCAGTGGACGACGATGATCTTAATGCTGTAAGTTGTAGAAATATAAATAATCATTCCTAATAATAAGTCAGAAAACATGCATCTACTGTCTTTTATTTTTCTGCTATAGATCACCAGATTTAATAATGCATCAATGGACTAACATTCCGTATCATCAGAAATTTTCGCAATTTTTCTGATCATTCCAATGCATTTTAAACTTGGTTGGCATTTTTTTAAATCAATTTCTGTGGTAATTTTTAAAAGACTGCTATTGTTTATTTTTGCGAGTTTTCATGATTAGGTATAATGTATTTTTATTTTTACTTACTATGACATATCGTGTCAATAATAAATTGCTTACACATTTTGTAGCTTGTTATCTTTTTGTTATAAAAGATTTGTAAGTTCCTGTAATCGCTTATTTGCTTTATTATTTATAGCATTCCCATTTTTTATTTGAATAAACCGCAACCTTTCCTAAAATATGTCTTCTTTTATTACTTTTCCTTCCTATCCAATCCTATCATGAAATAACACACAACACCTTACATTTCAACTAACAAAAAGACAGGTTATCTTTAGGGTATTCTGTAGAGTAAGTAGAATTGATTTGGGATATAAAAATATTTCAGGCGCCATTGATTCGCTTGAACTCTACAAAGCGCATAAAGAAAGAGATAAGGAATAAGCGTTCGAGTTTCCTCGGGATAGAAGGAGGGGAAGATGAATACTTGGAGCCGCAGTTGAAGTTGGCTCCACGACCAGACATCACCAGTTTCTTGCAGGAAGAGTCCAGAGTGGAGAAGATGTTGTACAGAAAGACTTTGTACTACGACTCTGACTCCAACTTGGGAGAGAGCCGGGATTCTGGGGTTGAGTTAGATCGTGGACAATCTGATGATACTTGGTCCAACAAGCAACCATCACCAGATACACTCTCCGAACAGCACAGTCGTCAAGGCAGTGAGGTAGGTTCAATGCGATATAAAAAAATATCTCAATTTTCGATTTCTTGTTATTTTCACAACATTACATGGCTCTTTTTTTCCACATTTTTAATATAATCGGGTATTCTGCCGTACAGAACCTAAACCACAGTAAGAACAAATGAGGCATATAACAACAAAGGCGGAAGTGTCCACCTGCAGTCGAAAAATGAGTTCAATATGCAGTTTTGTTTGGAAAGTTATGTATTTTCTCCATAGAATATTTGTTTGTCAAAAAAAACGGCATTAATCCATTTAATTTTAGATTTAAAGTTTTGTTGTTGAAAACAAAAACGGCAGTGTCCAATACAAAAACGGCAGAATTGCAAAACTAAACAAACGTTTTTTCGTGATTGCCAACAATTGAAAAAAGTGGACACTTCCGCCTTTGTTGTTATATGCCTCAAATATATAATTGGTTTTACTGTGCCTACGAGGCTCATGTTGGCAAAGTTCCCTGTATAGCCAATACAATGGGTCCTCTGGGTCAAGTTGAACCAAGATTTTTTAAACTTTTACTGCAGTTTAGGCTCTACAGGGCAGTAATCATGATTCATCTTTGTGATTTTTTTGGTACGTTATAATTTATTAGATTGTTGAGAATTTGCCTATTTTTTTAAACCTTGTTTGTAGGTTTTCACGGCCTTCAGAATCCAGATAATGTTTTTTCTGGGTTATTGTGCCGTGTTTGTTGACTTTGTGTTGCTTGCAATACAAGTGTGGCAACATAAAGCCCACAAGCACAGCATAGTAACCCAGAAAAACATCTGTGTTTTTAAACCTTCCTCAGTATTTTTTATATCTAACTAACTAACTAACCATCACGCCATTTCCCCATAATGGGAATAAAAATATTAAGAGAATAAAATAAACTTTGGTCATTAGTGGCCATATTCAGTACATGGTCAATATTTATTATTGCATTGTAAGTTTGTTTATTTCGTAATGTATTAGTTATGTATTTCCAAAGTTGATTCTAAATGTCTTCAATCAACGCCATGTATTCACATAAAGATATAAATATTATATATTCAAATATGAAAGTATGTATTATCTTCATGCTGAGATCAAAAGATAACAACTTAATTTATGCACCTACAATAATGTCACAGATAAAACATACTAAAATGTCAAAAATGCATACTTATTACTTCTATCATAACTCATAATCAGTATGGTTGTAATCATGTTAATAAATGATATTATTGATATCTCAACAGAGACAGAGAAACTGTACAAACTCAACATATATAGAAGTTTCAAAAATTTGTCATATATGGTTGTCAGATGATAGGCGGAAAGGGGAATGTTGTAATACATCAAGTGGCCACTTAATTCAGCCAATGACAGGTCATAAGTCCTGTAAACGCCTAGATAACCCCACATTCGTTTCCAGAGTTTCTCTGTCTCTGTTGAGATATCAATAATATCTGATATCAGCCCAGCATGGGTATAATCCAGTAATTTGTCTACAAGTATTTGTATACATTCAAAACGTTGTTGTTAAAAATGTTAATAAATGTTCGCTAATCAAACACATCAATCACATCGTAATCTTTGAACTAAAATTTCATATTTCTTAACATGTTTTATAATTTAATCCCCTGTGTTATTTATATGGGTTGAATGGCTTGTAAAAAATTATATAAACTTTTTCTTTTCTTTTCCCCTTAGCCATTCACTAACACAAGCGTTACTTCGGAAGAAGAAGAACACGGAAAGAAGAACCGGGATTTTGTTGACGGCCCCGATAGCGACAACCGCCATTTTGCCAAACCTAACACTTACTCCGAGAGGCAAGACCTGATGGGGCAGCAGCTAACTGACAAACTGATCAAACTGGAACAGGAAAAGATCCTGTTGGAAAAACAGAGAAGCGACGGGAATAAGAACGTCGTGGAGGATGAAGGAAGGATTAGGAGTCTGGAGGAACAAATCAGAGAACAACAGGTCAGTGATATCTCCATTCTGTTATTGCATCCTGCATTCCAGTGGCTTGTCATCATACCATATTCAAATCTAATTCAAATAATCTGCATTGTGATGTATACACTCATTCTAATCAAATCACAAAATCTTACTAAAATGCAACAGTTTTTATTGTATTTTATTATTGCATTCAACAGACTAACAACAATACTCTAGAACTGATCTGAAAAAAAAAAATTACATCAGGTTTTTTCTTAGCAAAATAAACCATATTACATTATGTTCAAAGCATATCAATCAAAAAAATCTAGACTTCGGTATTCTCACCTAATGGTGCACTGGGTACCTACATAAATTTAGATAGCAGGGAATTGTGTTACAATGATTGATGATTATATTATATAAAATAAAATTATCAAATTAAAATTATCAAAATTATGTTTTTCAAATACTTGTCTTCATAATTTCATAATTGGATAATATTTCCTCATTTTCCATTAGATACTGTTGCATCTTGGTATAAATACTTACATCAATGTTAATCAACTGATTCACACACATTAATATTATTTGTGCTCACATATCAATGTTTGCATCCTCTTCACTACTCATTCCACTAAACTTCCTGTTCGCTAACTCGTTTGTAAATAACAAACTCCGTCCCTTGTTTTAATTTCAGAATAAAGAACTAAAGGATAGATCTGATGATTCATCTGACGATGGACACTTCGAGGTGAATAATCTACACTTGCCCAAACTTCATTATTTCTACTAACATTTTTTCTTTACTTCATGCGCATGATTTTTAGTTAATACTTCTATAAAAAATGTGTTTCTAATCCTAACAATAATGCATGCACTCATGGAAATAATAATTCATCGTGGTTGAATAAATTTAATCATTCATTTATATTACAATGTTTCTTGGTAGTAATAATGGTACAATCTAATGCCTGCGAATATTTTAAACAATTTGACAACAATTCTTACTTGAAGTCTAAAGGGTAAGAATGTGTCTAAGAAAATTTGAGGCAAGCTTGAATTCAGCTGTAGCGTTTTTTTTAATATAGTTTCTGTATCAAATATTGTTATTTTTCCTTTAAAATCAAGCCTAACATTCATCAGTTTATTAAATGTTTTAAAGTATTAATCATAGTTTTCATATTATCAGAACCAGCAAAAGAAATGTGTTAATCTGCATATAAAACATTTTAACGAATAAGCTACACAGAAAATCGATACGTGTTTTAATAAACATTACCGTGGTCTAATAATAAAACCAGCGAAAAAGAAATGTGTTTTATATGCATATAAAATGTTTTGCCGAAAAACTACACAGAAAATTTATAATGTACTTCAATAAATACTACTATGGTTCAATAACTAAATTCATTAAAAAAATATAGCACAGCAACCTGAGATTAATTACAATCGATCAATAGTAAAAGAATATCCTTTGGTGGTGGTAAGATACGTAGTGTACATTGTACACGTGTTTAAATCAGGCCTTTAATTTCCAGGAGGTTTTGAGGGTTGAAAGAGAATTACTCCAACTTGAACAGGAAGAGTTAAAAAGGCAGAGAGACAATTTGATGTTTAGGGAGAACCAAGCCCGCCGCGGTCGATCCCTCCAAGACATAAACATGATTCAGTCATTCCCTGTTCATGTTACAAAGGAGCCTGCATACTCCTACGCCCCCCTTATCCCGGCTAACGTCCACTACAGACAATCCATGCCGGATCTCGCCATGGAACCGGTGGAGGGACCAGTATACACCAACGCCTGCGTGAAGGTCACACCAGCCGTGCCCAAATCTAACCCCATGATTATTAAGAAACTGCCGCCTCCTATTCCACCAGCTAAACCTACTAGGACTTTCAAGCATCGAGATGCAGGAGAGAGAAATAAATGTCAGGTGAGTTGGCTTGGCTTAACAGCCTGTACTGCCCCACTAAGTCTAAATGCAGTATCTCCATATCAGTATGCAGTAAATCAAGGAAATCTGATCATTCAAATGAATATAATTTTTTTTCATTCAGCCTGTAGATATTGAATTATTATACCTACATGTTATGTAATACAGTTTATTATACTATCATTTGAGATTTTTTACTGCAAATAAGTTTCTTGTGTTGGGGTTACTGAAAATAAGCTGCATATTACTTACTCCAGTTGGATTAACTGCAATTTAAAAATGCTTGTATTAATTTAAATATTTTGATTTAAAAACAGCATGTAAACTTATTAGACAGGTAAAATACAACTTCGAGTGTCCAAAATCACAAAAAAAGATTTTTGAAAAAGTATGAATACCGCATTTTGCCTTAGTGTATCAGTGTACAATAGTAGTACCTGCCATAAAATGTTTCTTTCTGATACATTCTCTATGTTTTGCATTCCATAATACAACCATAAACATTTTTGTGTAACAGTAATCTTCAAATCAAAACACCTATTTCTCTTTCACTCGCGCAAGTTTGGTAAGCACATTCTTTCAAGGCAATACATTCTTCAGTCACTATTTATTTTTACAATTTTGCTACTTACTTTACAAATATTTTTTCCTTTTTGTGTTTCTAGAAGTAGCAGGATGCCATCTGCGGAATATGCCAACATCGACAGAGAATCAGGTTTGGTTTTAAGACAAAAACCTCCAACAAATAATGGTGTACCCCATCACCAGATGTCCCGCCATACATTGCAGGTGAAGAGAAATATTAAATCTAATTGAAATTTCTCTATAAGTAAATAGTTTTGTTAGTCTACAAATGATTTTTGTGTTTATAGGCTCTCAGTGCTGCACCGAGATCTCGACTGAGTGCTGGACCTGAATGGCTTCAGCCGAAAAGAAAATCAGATCCACAAAAATATGATTATAATCAACATTGGCTTATACAAGTAAAGTTCATTTTATTGATTTTTGTTTCAACAACTTACTGAATAAATTAAAACAGATAATTACCTACAGATGACAGATGGGCAATTTTGCAAGGGAAAATAGTTTTATCTGAAAATTAATTTAGCTCAATGTTGGACGATACTTGTCTGTACAGATATTTAGAAATATTAAAAATAGACATAGCACAATGAAAATATAGAAAATAGACATTGAGCGTAATAATTATTGAACCAATTATGACAACTGAAGTATTTATTTGGTAAATGTCCAGTGTTAAATATACATAATAATTTATTGTGGCATATATCATATATGTACACCTTTGACGTACAGATATTATTTTTTAAATGCCTTAGTTTTAACAACTCCATATATTATACTTGGGTACTTATCCAATGAAAAGTTTTAGAAAATGTCTTATTCAAATCAAATGTGTTAGTGTATTTTTTTAATAAATAAATAGTTGAACTTGGCCAGAAGTTGATTGGATACCTCTTTAAATGCGTTTAAAATAAAATATTTGTATTTTCAATATGCAATATTATTTCAGGAGGCAGAGCAGCGCAGAATCGATCAGCTCCGCAGCAACATCAAGAAGCAAGCGCAGACAAACCCCCAAAACAGACCCAAGCACCTGCCTGATGCGGTGATCCAGACGCTGACCCAGCGGGTGCAGGGCATGGGGGCGCAGCGCCCCGCGCCCCCGCAGCAGCCCCCGCCGCCACCCCCGGTCGGCAAGTCCCCGGGGGCTGTGCTGCAGCAGCCAGACTCTCCGGAGAGGATGCTCAGCGTCAGTGGAAAGAAGAAGTGCTCACATTGCGGGGAGGAACTTGGTTAGTATCGAGTAATGGAGAAGAATCAAGTATAGTAAAAAAAACCTCTGGTAGAAATCTGTTATTTAATTTTCTTTTACTAGAAAAGAATTCCACCAACACCAGTTTATTTTTTATCTTCCACAGGTCGTGGTGCAGCCATGATAATTGAGTCCTTGCGTCTCTTCTATCACCTGTCGTGCTTCAAGTGTTGCGTGTGCGGAGTTCGCCTCGGCGACGGGCGGCTCGGTGCCGATGTGCGAGTTCGACACAACCAACTTCACTGCCATAACTGCTACTCGAGCGATGATGGAGTCAAGTTCAGCTGCGTCTGAGACCATTCAAAACGTCGTCAAGAAATTATCGACAACTTACTATTGAGTATGACACTGAAGAGACAACGAATATAACACACTTGTGTTGTATTTAAATTGTCGTAGAAATAACTTTTGTAATTTGTTTTGTTGAATTAGCAAATCAATCTTTTTGTAAACTTGTTTTTGAACTCAGATCAAATTAAAATCAGAAATTAGTTTTCAGTGTTATTTTTACTATTTAAGAGCTTTCGCTCTTTACTTTTTCAAAACTTGTTGAAGATTTTTTAATTTTATCTACTTACTAGATATTTTATTTAATGACAATTCAATCCTAAATGTTTTTAAAAAAATTCATTGCACATAAACCCAGTGCTATGTCATGCTTATGTTACGTTTGATCAAGGTTAGCATTTGGATATAGTCTCATAAAATAATATGTTTAATAATTTATTTGTGTGATCAAATTTAACAAACATTTAAGTTGATTTTATAGTTGTGGTTGAAAAAAAAACTGTGATAAATGTGAAAGTGAATATGAACTCTAAAGAGGCAATGGACACGAACAGTGCGGGTAGTTTAAATGAAGGACTGAAAAGCCGATGAAAACTTATCATTTGTGTGTCAAAATTGTAGTAAAGACAAAGGACGTAACTGTATAAATGTAAATAAACCCACCACCTGTTGGTATTTTATGTGTATAAAGGTATCCTACTTTCTTCTTAAATTATTGCTGGACCAATGCTGGTTTTGTTGATAGCTTTAGTATTTAGCCTTGGAAAGATCTAACTATTTATTGATTGAAACACTACCTGTTACGTCTTGAAGGATTAAGCCGTCACGTTTGACCTGATATTGTACATCTTGTTTTAATTTGTTAAAGTACAAACAACCAAATTCACATATTACATAGGGATAACAATGTGTTTGCCATTTTATTTGTAACGTGAACGTATTGATCTGTATATTTTAAGTGTAACATTTGAAGATCAAACAAGGTTTAGAGAAAAGCTGAGTAGTTTATTAGTTGTGATGCCATTTACCATGAATATTAGATTTAAGTTTGTTTACTTCCAATTTATAATTTTTTTCTTTCTAAACTCTTGCGGGTTTCAGGTATCAAGAGAGATTTTTCCTTTAAATTATTATTTTGTATGTATAAAATGCACAACTGTTCTGAATCCATTAACATATTTCCGCTAATGAGATTTCACGAACAGAATTCTATTTACAAGCTTATTTTCTTTTCTTTTGTACACTTACTTTCCTAGTAATGAAATGGCTTGCGTTGAATTTAAATCTAAATACCTATATACTATATCCATTTTATGTAAATATTTTTAGTTTTTAGAATGTAAATTAATTAAACAATAATACATGTACCTATATTAAATGTTAAATATGGTGTAAAAGTTGTTGGATCTGTAGACAAAATCTAAGTTTTTAAATGTGTACTTTTATAACGGTCTACATATTTTAAATAAATATTATCATCTTAATAAATGCATTGTTTTTTTTATTTGCTTTGAAATTATGTTTGGATATTGACAAGATGCAGTAAAATAAAAACAAAAAAAAATCATATCATAACCGTTGTTGCTATCCATTCTTCCAAGATAGAACAGCTTACACTTTGGTTCTATTGTGAAAAGCTCACAATGACATCGTTGTGAGCATTTTTCTTCCAAGGTAACCAGATTCAGATTCAAGTCATATTACACATTCGACTCCAAATATCATGTAGATTCACCAGTTTTCGGGTTGTACTACGAGTTGTGTTACTCATACATACGTGTATATTGATAATCTCTGCCCAGGGGTATCTTTCATATTTTGTATGGGGGAGGGCAAAACAAGCAAGATAAGGGTTTACGCTAGCAGATTTGAGGCAGGATTTTCACAAAATAAGGTGAGTTCAGCTGGCAACATGATCTCTTGGAGGCGTAAGCTTATATTCTATTTAGGAAGAAATTTGGTGGACAATACCAACCTAAGTCTCTTCAGCACTCAAGGGATGACTTTTTAAAACCCTCCGAGATGAAAAAATGAATTTTTGCATACATAAAATCCATTTTGAATAATCAATAAAAATGTCCTAGGCAGTCCCTATAAAATACAAACGCCCACTCTTTTAAAGCATATTTTTAATTTTACTAAAAATTCTTTATTCCTTCCTCAATTATTATTCTTTTTTGTGGTGCCGAAAATACTATATTTTTTATGGTTTTACAACTTTTTTTTTTTAAGTATGAATAATTGGGATTAGTAATAATAATGGGGATTTCTCCACAAAAATAAAAAGAAATAAATTCTTGAATAATCATTTTATTTTACAAAGAAACAAAAAAAAAAACTGTAAATTATAATAATTTGTTAAAACAATTTTTTTGGTTTATAAATTTTCTGTTTTAGACTAACACTAAAAACAGCCTATTTTTCTTTCTGGGGTGTCCAATATCAGCTCCAAACTTTGTAGCTACTTAAACAATATTAAATTGTACAACAGATTTTGACTAAAAAGTTTGTTGTAACTAAATTTTAATATGAAACCTGCATGCTTTTTATGTTCACAAACAAAGTTAATTTATAATATTTTGATTTTAACAATTCAAATTGTCAACTTTGTTTCGAAAAAAATGTCTAATTGTTATTTTTTAAATTAATCACTGAATTTCAAGTACAAGATTTAAATAATATTTTTTATTTTGAGTCAAGAATAAACAGAGAATTTAATGCATTGTTTCTTAAATTCATAATGTAAAACATTACATTATTTTTTATAATAACTAGTGAGTGGTATGTACAAGTGGTATGAATCACGTTATGTGACAATGTCTATTTGAGAGTGGATAAATAGACATTTTTGTTGATGAAACTATTGAGAGTTTGTAGATAAAACTCAACAGAACTCTATCGGAATACTAAGTACTATTTCATTTGAAAAGAGTGGTAACATTGAGCATTGATTGTCCGAATAACGGTTATATTTTTAAACATTACATTGATAGTGCCTAAACATAATTATGCCACATGCGGCGAAATTTATTGAACGAAAACACAGATTTGAAAAGACTTTTCTCGTCAATAGCTCAACATTATAATACGGTTTATAAAGTGTATAAATATTTGCTTTGAGGTATTCAGTTTAACAGATTTCAGGCTCACACTGGCTATATTTGCAATTTTTGTATAAAAACTTATATTATATTCAGTGTGTGGCTGAAAACAATTACTATTACGGCTGTATAAAAATTAGATATATTTTTAGTATATGTAATAATATGTAACATCTTGAAATGTATAATATAAAATGTCTTCTATAACTAATAAATCCTGATTCATAATGAGGTGAGATTGGTTTGACAAACAACGCTTGATATACCAACTGATAATTAGAGAGAATCGCATTTAGTTTAAATTGTATCTCTGCCGTTCCATGACTAAAAGGGCGCTTTGTCCAAAAAACTAAATTTTGTCAACAAACAAAAAAGGTGGAAAGTCATATCTCTAGAAGCTTGACTGCTTAAAGTTTTTTTGTTGGACCTGTCTAACAATAAACAAAGTCCAATAAAAAAATTCAAGTCTTCACAGCTTTTAGAGGCAAAATTTTTCACTCTCTTTTCTCGTGTACAAAATTATCATTTTTTCCACTTAATGGCTTTTTTGTCATCAGACAGCAGATCTAGCCTATCCACTTATAAAATATGAATAATTTGAAAAATTTAACAGGTGATAAACAAGCGCTGCTTCTTAGTTTTTATTAATATAACATATCCGAAGACCGCACGGGCAAAAGAGCGCAATACGGTCACTGTAATAACGGGCTTACTGTCTAAACGGACTTAAAACTAGAGTGAGATTTAATATGTGAGTAATATGCAGTCATGTTCGAATTTTAAACAAAGACTTACTTAATTCTATTGTTGATTTTTGAGTTCTAAAAAATATCAGGAAAACTTTTGTTAACTATTTTTGACTTTTTATCCAAGATTCCCTTAGTTTTTTTTAAACACTCCACTGCATATTACAAAATAATACATACAAAATTGTGTTATTATTATCGGAAAAAACAATGTTATGTAGATACTGAAAATGCGCAAATTGAATGCAGAGTTAAGGAATGCGATAACCTACCCAGGGCAGCCCTTACCCACCCCCGACTCGATTCAACTCGCGTATATTCAAACATTTTTTTCTGGGATTTTAAATTAGTGATAATGATGTTTCTACCAATGTTTTACATAGATTGAATGCGGTATTCAAATTACTTAGCTGGGTATTTTGAAGATTTTGGAACATGCATATTTTAGCTTAATTAATGAATTTTAAAATGTATTGATTCAAACACTACAATAATATTTGATTTTTAGTATGAAAATTCAGTTTTAACAATGATTTTTAATCCAAAAGTTGTTAAACTTTCAAATTACAATTACCGAAATACTAGCAAGGAATTTAAGTCAAGAGTCTTGAAGAACAATGTATAATCTGGTAAAAATAAAAATAAATCACTTTCTTCAGCTTATTTTCAATACCATTTAAGGATTAAGTCTGTATTAGTTTAGATAATTAAAAAAATAAAATCCCGACTCCAAAATAGGTAGTAAAGCAAATTTGAAATTAGCAAGAAAGTAATTTCGTATTTAATCAGATCTGACATTTTTCTTCAGGCCGTTAAAATATTTGATTGCTAAGCTTAAAATATCATATTACTATTGGTGTTTAATGGTACCTAAAGAAAAAGACGTAACTTCATATCACTAGTTCACAGAATAAATATTTTAAAAAAACATCGACAAAGGTAAGGCATCATGTAGAAGTTAAATCCAAGATGAAAATTGGAACAAAGTAACAATCATTTTAGTTCAAATTTAAATAAAATACTAAGCTGAAGATTCACCGGAAAACTGATTGTATAAAATTCCATAACACAGACAAAAAAACAACAATTTTGATGTAAGTATAAGTTTGTACATGGTTAATTACATTATTAGTTTTTTGGTGAATCTTCTGCTTAGTTATTTCAGACTTCAAAGTAACCCAAAGGTTTATATACTTGGGCATATCATAAAAACACACTTCTGCTGGGAATTCAATGTATCTACACAGCAGAAACATACTATTCGATAAACTTTGCCATGTGTGGAAAACTTAAGTAAAAAATACTCGTTACCCTGTTCCAAAACTTCTCGCAACGGTAAAAAATAACATTGGGAAATAATCTTTTCAACATGAAAGAGAGAATTCATAACATTTCTACCCTGTACACATTAAACAAGTGACGCATGATACAATATACATACCTTTCACTCAAATAATCTATTATTACATTTTGTTTAAATGAGGTGCATCGAAAGCGTCGACAAACCTCATTATCAACATAATGTCAAAGACTTAATAAATAAGCAACAAATGTACTAGAGTATCACGCGACAAAGTCAAGTGGCCTGTTCTTTTGTCATCTCTTCGTCGTGGACTCGGTGATCGCCCCATATAAGACAGACGCCGCGCTTACCTGCAAATTCGATTTTACACAATATGAAATCAATTATTCTGTAAAGACGTATAACAAAGTAATCATGAATACTTCATAAAAAGCAATTTACCTTGAAAATTAGAAAAAAACAATAAACGAGGATAAAAGGCACAAACGCCTTCTTCAGCAGCCAAGCGTCATTTTTACCATAGATATAGATTTTAGATTGTATAGATGATAATGTCATAGACAATAAGTTGAGCTTTACAAAACCATAGACATAATAGACTAAGGTCCGTACACTTGGCTACAACTCTTCAAGGTCAATGCCTGGCAATGTCTGCGTACTGACTTGGCCGGCACAGCGCTGTCTTGCAACAACTAACTCTAGCCATCTCTTTCAGTCTCACATGAATATTTATCGGAAGAACTTCTTTCACATATAATCTATCTCCTCCACAAACTACGCCATATTATTGTCTTCCCTTGTCTGAATTTATTTTGACAGCTATCTTATGGCTCCTATAGACTTGGCCAAAAAACTTGGTGAAAATTGAAAATCTCTCTTGCCACCTTTTTCTATTACGTTGATATTATTTGTCGGATGTACTTTTCAGAAATCTGCCCACTCGCCCTCCACCGATTTTGACGTGATAATGCCCATATCTTTAACGACCAACCGAATTTAGAAAAAGCGCTGTAAAAAAAATTTAAATTAGCGTTATATTTGCACCTGTTCGTTTGTCATTTCAAATACTTTATTTTGCCAACGTAGAATTACTTTTGTGGCGCTTGCTCAGTATTTATTATGGATTACGGGTTCGTAATTTTGTAAGTCAGCAAGAATTTTTTTTTTTTACATTTAAAAATTTGTCTGCTTCGCGGTATAGTGGTGAGCGCGTTGGGCGAAAACCTAAAATATTGATTAAAAATGTGTTTTTTCAAATTAATATTTCACATAGTTTATGACACCTTGGACTGGTAGCATGAGACTGGTCATCATCTGACTTCATAATAAAAACTCTGCACTGGTGGGTGTAACTACTACCTATGCAGTGCCCTATGCACCATTACATGTCGATAAGGGAGTGAAAGTGTAGGCAGCTAAACAAATATTTTTCAATAATTAAAAATGTTTGTTGTACGCAGCCCCTATCTACCCTTTTGATTAAACTTAACTAATCTATGGTAAATTCATAAACATTTTCCTGTTAAATTTCGTAATTTATTTATAGAAATGAAGAAAAAAAACAGGTTTTCAGAGACGAAAAAAATAGTGGTCACTCAACATCAAATATATAAATTGCAGTATTTATTATGTTCAAAATACACAATAAAAAATATTGTTGAAATTATTCCGATTGGAATATTTTTGAATTTAGGTACAATTTTATGTTCCATCAATGGCAAAACCTTTGCATATTCAGAGATTGGAGGCTGCTCTGGACATTGGGCCCTTCATGTCCTACATGAATAAGGTCCTGGGGAAGAGATCACTCTAGTGACAGAGACTCCGATTCTAACAGCCACCTGACTGAAGAGAAAATGTGTGAAGGAGATAAGATTATTCACGGAGTTGTCACGACCAAGGAAGGTATGTGGAACATTATGTATTTATAAGTGCTCTCCAATGTTTACTTATCCTGGGAACCTATTTCCTGACTGTTCGCGCTAAAGAGTTTTCATATACAATTTGTAACTTTGAACGATAGTGCTGTCTTTGATTATTCTGACAGTAGAAAAGGTACAAAAGATCTCTTATAGTATCTCCAATGCTTTATTTAAATATCTGAATAAACCAATGGTCAGCGTGCATTATCGCCAAACTACAAATTTGGCCAGACTGATGTTTTTCACATAAAAAATTCATACCTTGGACTGAAACTAAAGCGTAAGACTGATCATCTTGCCTTTATCAAATAAATTATCAAGATACACTGCATTTGGTGCACCAGTGCTGTATCCTATGCACCTCTTGAAATTGTTAAATAACGAACCCTTAGTTTTATCTAAATTTTCTTATGATCTTGACTTAATAAATTAAGCCCATTAATAATTTATTATAAATATGGAAACTTAACTGGTCCATTAACTTATATTTACTGACATTACGTGTAATTAATTGTAAGAACTGTATGTTTCCTAAATAAATGAAAATAAAATGAAAAAAATTAAAAAAAATTTAAAAAAAAATTACAGAGCGGCGAAGTGATAAACTCCGCCTGTATAATATGGAAGGCGCTGGACCGAGCGATGAGGAACGCGGGTGGCTGAGGTCTGCCCTCCTCTCCGATTCCCGAGTGACTCCAGTGATGATGAGATATCCGAAGCTCACCTCTCGCGCATGCTCAAAGACCATATCATAAGGAAAAAGTACGCTGCCAAGTACTACAAAAAAATCCAGAGGTAAGACTACAAAATTTAAGGCCCATTCTCTAGAGCTGCCAAGGCAATGAAAATAATGACTTAACAAGCGATTATACACATTAAAAAAAATATATGCCTACCAAATTTAATGTAATTTCAGGAGTTTCCAAACATTTTAATGAATTTCTTGGCCCGTTTCACTCGCAAAACTCTCTGGGCAAAACCGATTCTGTGTTTTATTTTAGTTTGTAATGCAAGTCTATAATAATTCATGTTTAGAATCTGATAATAATGTGTTAAACGCAATAGGCTGCATGTAAAAAAAAAAAGGTTTTGTCTGCACCACTGTGACCAACTCGGCCAGGCAATGGGTCGTGTGTTATTCTATCAGCCTATCAACACTCTTATAATATGTCACATGACGATCATCACCCCAGTTGGTTCTGGCAAGAGGTCGTAAAGTAAATTATGTAAAGTAAGGTAAAATTGAATTACGGCCTATTGTTACCACATGGATATAGAATTTTATATTAATGAAGGTTCTAATTTATCGTGAAATTAAAAACAATAAGTTTTCAAAATCAAGTGAAAACTTGCGTAACCTCTGTTCTCACGGTGACATCATGAAATGAAAAAATCATACAGCATTAAAGTTCAAATTTTTGTACGTAATCTTTTTGACTTCATGTAATTTCCAGAATTCCCGTTACATGTACTATGGCGCGGGTCTTCTCTCCACCTACGACCGCTGGCCCTCCCTCCAGCGGGGTACGTACGCCCCCAGCAGCGCCCGCGCCCCCCGCGCCGCCGCCAGGGCGCAAGCGCCGGGGTCGTGGGGGCGGTGGCGGAGCAGGGAGCCGGCCGCGGGGGCGAGCCTCAGGGGCGCAGCCGCGGCCCGAGAGGGAGGAATGGGATGAGGCGGTGGTCAAGGAGGAGGAGGATAGTGATAAGGGGCTGTATGCGGGCATGAATCCGCGTGCGGCGGCTAGGTAAGACAGAAATCAAAGTGTTGTAATGAAGTGTGTTCACTGGTAGATTTAACGACGAAATTAGAGCAGAATGCAAGGCTGAGATAAGCATTATCGACAACATTAAGAAGGTCTTTTACGATACACACGTAATACATATTTACAAAATTTCAACAACTCCTAAACACGTTTACGCCAAAAAAATTCTAACTTACATACACTCAATTATTCACCTACTACCTTGCACCATCCCTTCGCTGAAATTGATCCTGTAAACTCCTCTCTAAGAGCCACACAATCCAGAACGCAGTAAATATTGAAGCAAGTAAAGACACGCACTTCTTTTGGTCAGAGGGATTATGAGTATTATGCTGTCAAGCTCTACAACATGCTCCCTTTGTCCACCAGATCAGTAAAACGGGAACTTGTTTTCAAAAGAGCTGTGTCAAATTGGATAGTGGAGGTGGGTAGAGTAGAGATAAACAAAATTATTCAACCTTACAGATAATCCTTTTTAACTCACAATTTTACATTTAATTCTAATCACACGTGGATCCATTTTATGTAAATAATAATAGTTGTAAAATTAGTCCTCGGCACGGACAAAGTCGGGACAAATTTATTTTTTTAAACTGTTTTGTTATATTTTTCTTTAATAAATAAATAAATGATAATGCGGGCATGTAGACTGAATGAATGATGAAAGAAACATCTAAAATAATCTATGATGCGAGTGTGCCTAGGTGTAGAAGTCAAAGAAGGACAAAAAAGACAAGTACAAGTGCACAATGTGACCATAGCAAGGGTTTAACATGTATAAACTCGTGTATTTTCATCTGCATTTCAGAGCCCGTAAGAAGGCGGCCATGGCTAAGAAGCCCGAGGTGCTGGCCGCGCGGAGGCGCAAGCTGTGGCAGCTCATGTGCAAGAAGGAGCTGGGGAAGGTGCAGCGGACGAGGGCCGCCCAGCACAAGGACACCCTGCAGAACTGCAAGCGCATGGCGGCGCTGTGCACCAAGCACCACCGCCAGAAGGCTATGCAGGTAATGTAACAATCATTTCAACGGCCCCTACGTATACTGTCAAATCTGAAAAAAGGCAATTTTTGCTTTATTTTAACTGTCCAATTTACATAATATTTTCAGGTGGTCAAAAAAAAAGTCATATTCAATTAAAAAAACGCAAATTTAAGAGGAAAATGATATTTGATAACATTATTTAAAAATTTATTAAAATTTTTTTTACTTTGAACTCAATTTTCTCGAAAACTATGGGTCAAATAAAAAAATTACTCCACTAAATCGACTCAAAATATGATGTAGATTCACTGGTTTCCCGCTTGTGCATCGAGTTTTATTACACCTTGTATATTCATTTCATCCATTTTCTGTCGTTTCCAGTCACAGAAGAACATGAAAGAAACAGTTTGGCGGTGTAAGAGGCTAACGAGAGAGATGCAAGCATACTGGAAAAAGTACGACAGAGTGGAACGTGAAACCAGAAGAAGAATGGAAAAGGAAGCCGAGGAACAGAGAAAGGTTGGTTATAATCATTATAATGAAGATTTTTCAAATAAGGAAAGAATGTATAAACAAAAATGAAAATGAAATGAAGAAGAATATCTTGATGTTGAAAGAATGGATATCAAAAAGGTTCTCACGTCACTAGAACAAGCAACAAGATATTCTCCAGAACATTTTGAAGAAGGGATGCAGTACATCGGTCATTTTTAAACACCAAGTTTTCTTTTTACAGATGGACGTTGAATTCATCGAAGCAAAGCGTCAACAGCGCAAACTAAACTTCCTCATAACGCAAACTGAACTGTACGCACATTTCATGTCGCACAAGATAGGAAAAGACATTTCTCCAAGTGCCCAGATGCGAATTCTGAGTCAGTTGGATGAAGAGTCTACACCCAGGAGTATGGCGCACTTGGACACATATGACGTGTATGTTTATTTTATTTTATTAAGAGAACTTGGGCTTAAGTCACTGATGACCTGATAAAATCGTACATAATGATGAGACATACCGAATGTGAAACCATCTATGAGGATATTCCTAACACCTAATAAACCTAATAATAAAATCGATAAAACCTAATAAACAAATAAAAGAATTTATAAATTTCAAAAAACTTAGATCACTACTTGAATCAGAATCGTGGACTGGAGTTTTTAATTGCACTGATATAAATATGGCTTATGACATGTTTTTGAAATTATTTCAAAATCATATTAAACAATGCACATCACAAAAACCTATACCTCGACACTTACGAAGAATCAAGCCTTGGATTAGTGAAGGTATTATAAAATCTATCTGTAAACGAGATAAAATTCACCTCCAACTAAAAAATGATCATGGAAATATTGAATTAGAATCTTATTACAAATCGTATCGTAACATGTGTAATAAAATAATTAAAAAGCACGTGATCTGTACTACAAAAAAATGGTAGAAAATTCTGCAAAAAACAGTAAGCAAATTTGGCAATTAATAAATGAATATTCACACAAAGACAAATTGAAAACTAATACTATAAATGAGCTCAAAATAGATGATTCGATTCTTAAGTATAATAATGAAAACAAAAATGCAATTCTTAATAAGTTTAACATATTTTTCGCAAATATTGGCTCTCAATTGGCAGCAAATATTTTGAATACAGATAACACGGAAGAGCATCTGGCCCAGAATATGGCCAAACCCAACAGATTCGAGTTACTGACCAGTTTTCACTTAATCCCACCACTGACACTGAAATAATTAAAGTAATTGACGATTTAAAACCAAGCTTTTCATCGGGAAATGACGGTATTAACGCACGGCTGTTAAAATTCAGCAAACTCTTCATCTCTCAACCTCTCACGCACATATTCAATCTCAGCTTCTCTACTGGAATATTTCCATCATCTCTGAAACAAGCACTTTCGACACTGTTCACACACAAAATACTATTGGCCAGATGCAGATCCGTAGGCATGAGCGACAACTCACTGTTATGGTTTCGAAAGTTACCTTAGTGGGTCGTTCTCAGTGTGTTAGGATTGGCGGGGGACACTGGTTCACCTGTGAAGGTCTCATTCGGTGTACCTCAGGGTAGTATACGCTTGGTCCTATTACTTTTCTTAATTTACATAAATCAGCTAACGGAACTTGTCTTACACAACGCAATTTATAGTTTCTTTTGCAGACGATCTGTGTTTACTCTTTAAAGGAAATAGTTGGATAGAAGTATTCAACACTGCCGAAACCGGACTTAAAACTACAAAACAATTTCTTGACTCTAAATCTTCTTACACTTAAACTCTACAAAAACAAAACTACTAACATTTAGCATTACAGAGAGAGGACAACCTCCAATATCAAATGTAACTAAAGCTGCACTCAAATAACTGCGACTCACACCAATGCCATTGCCCACATTATAGACAGAACGACTGACATAAAATATCTTGGGGTGATTATAGACAACCACTTAAACTGGACAAACATACACTTGCCACATCAAACAGAATACGTAAGCTGATTTTATGCATTTAGTAAACCTAAAAAATTATACTAAATGAAAAACAATTAAGAACTGTGTACTTTGCCCTGTGCCAATCTTTGATTTCTATATGGCATGGGGAGTTGGGGAGGAGCAGCCAAATGCCATATTGATGTAGTAAGGAGGGCCCAGAAGTGCGTCCTGCGAGTATCTAGAGGTAGACCTTTTAACATACCCATCCAAGTTACTGTTTAAAGAATGTAATATACTTGATGTTAGGCAATTAGCAATTAGGGAATTCGTTCGAGCCGCATTAAAAACAGGACTCTACTAAACCTACTAATCATAATCATTCTACTAGATTTGCGGGCAATAATAAATTGATAAACCTAAAATATGAGCACTAAATTTTGGACAACGGCATCTCAATATTTTTATCTCCTTACCTGTACAATAAGTTGGAAAAAAATACTAAAACGACTAAATTAGGATTAAACATGTGGCTCGTCGATTTAGATATTGTAAATTCTGAACAACTATTGATTGTTCAGAGATAATCTAGTTTATGTAATATCCGATAATATTTTGTTTAAGTATGTTTCTTTCCAAGGACCCAATAACTTGAGTAGTAGTGTTAGTAAGTTTCCAATTTAGTTGATTTAGTTGATTCAGGAAAATTATATTTTAATAACCTATTGTATTAGCATATTTAAAAATAACTAGACTTATTCAAATCCCAAATTGTAAATCATAAATTTTAAATTTTCAGTCAAATACAGTAATTACATATCTTTTCAATAATTATAATATTGTACATATCTTCTCTGAGACAGGTGCGCAAAACGCCACCTAGTAGAGAAGATATCAATAACAAATTAGTTTCACACACCATCTGTAATGAATAAGATATGTTATGTTAGGGACCATAATAAACAAATAAACAAATAAACAAAATATTCCTTGAAGTTGAACACACTACCTCCTTCACGTCTAATCCTAGGAAACACTTTTTGTCAAACCGTACTGTAGATCAATGAAATGTCCTTTCAGAGAAAGTGATTAATGTAAATTAACATAATAATAGATATATAAATTGTTGTTCTAAGTTGGTTTTCTATATATTTCTTTTATCGTCCACTATCGACAATTCGTCGGCAGTTTATGTCAGACTAAGAACTGACTTGGGAGGATGCCCGGTAACTGGCAGCCGATCGATTAGCTTAGCCGTAGTTAGATGATTATATTTCTGTATTTTAAACTGAATGCATTAGATGTACAAGCATCAGCTTAAAGCTATTTAGTAATATTAATAACAATAACAACAATTTTTTTTTACAGAGACATAATGAAAGATCGCGCGAAGCACAACGCTATGGATGCGTTTGAGGCCGATCGCGCTCGATCTCGGCAATTCTTGGGGAATTCTCCTAACGCCAGCGGTGAGCACGCCCAACCCTCCCTCTTCAGAGGGACCCTCAAGGGATACCAACTCAAGGGGATGAACTGGCTCGCCAACCTGTATGACCAGGTAATTAGTACTTTGTGAAAATGTCCTAGTGAAGTCCTGAGATGATGGAAAAATTATGACCTAGATGATAAGTCTTATCTCAGCAGATTGACTGCCGCTATAAAATAAACAAAATTTGGCAAGTTTTTTTGCAGAATTACTTCTAGTTATTTATTGAAAGTATAAACTTTTGTGAGAAGTCGCAGTGTTTAAATATCAAGCGTATGTGTGTGATATGCTTGCAACACAAGCACTTTGTAGGTAGTGAAGGCGTTAAGATATAGTGGTGAAGGAGTTCTATGTGCGGAAGTGAATGATTAGTAATTGATAAAAAATAAAAAATTGAAATATATTAAAATGCTTGTCATTAGTCCAGTTTTGTATGAATCTCTGGGGCTAGATTACAAGCATATCTTCATCGATATGTATCGCAGTTGTGACGTGTAATTAGTTAAATATACGGTTTACCATCATATACGCGTCACAACTGCGATGTAGATATGCTTGTAATCGGGCCCTGGAGGTTAGGAACTTGTTTTGCAATGAATTTTAAAAAAATTGAGAATTGAAAATCTTTTTTTCAATCAGAATCAAATTATCAGTTTATAAATTATTATCTGTCAATACAGTAATCATCATGATTTGGATTTCCAGGGTATCAGTGGAATTCTCGCAGACGAGATGGGTTTGGGCAAGACAGTTCAATGCATTGCCTTCCTGTGCCATGTGGCCGAGCGCTTGGGTGTGTGGGGACCTTTCTGGTCGTGTCTCCGCCCAGCACGCTTCACAATTGGCAGCAAGAGATGCAACGCTTCGTTCCTGACTTTAAAGTGGTGAGATTGACGATCACTGTTCTTTATTTTACTTGCTTTCTACTTCTTGGGTTGCGAATTTCTGTCAGAGCGAATTCCAGTGGTTTGTTTGATGAATTAAAATTATGAGATATCTTTAGTACTACTGAAATCTAAGGCTGATTAAAGTCATGGTAAGTTCAGAATTTGTTCTGTGCATAAAATTTTAATTAAAATTCTATGCACAGAACATGTCTGACGACTGACGATATAAAGAACGTCCCAGGAGTACAGTCAGCACGTGAACAAGGATTGGAACGAATGTAGAATGAAAAGAGAGGCCTATGTCCAATACTGGAATGAAAATGACTGAGGAAGAAGAAGAACATAATATTCACATCTCAGGTTTTACAACTAAGACTTAAGCCCGCTATATATGGGACAGTTTACTACACAGTTTTCTGCGCAGTCTGAAAACGGTCCGTATAAAGCTAAAACTGCATGAAAAACTGTGTGCTAGTGTCAGATTTAAGCTGACATGACAGTCAATTTTTTTTTATGTAAACGTTTAAGTAGACATTGGTTTATTGTATGCTTTTAAATACGTAAAAAACCAATAACATATTTACATTATAAGCTAAATATACAATTTCCTGAGAGCAAACATACGATAATAACTTACAATCGCGTTTCAAAAATACACATATTTAGCGTGTCTTTTGACAGAAGTTTGACAGACTGCACAGTTTTCTGAACAAGAAACTGTGTAGTTTTCTGAGCAAGAAACTGTCCCATATAAAGCGGGCTTTAGATTTTAGTAGAACTAAAAATATCTTGTAATTTTGACTCATCTTACAAACCACTTGATTTTATGATAGATTTTAATTTATATGCTAGAATCTAAAATGTATTTTTGCCCTTTGTGAGAGCTTAAAAATGTACAGTTTTGAAATGATTACTTTATTTGGTAGCCTTTTTATTGTTCAGTGGCTAAATTATATTGCTTAAACTCACTTTCTGCATTGGTGCAATGCAGTGCCCTATGCATTGGTGCAATGCAGTGCCCTATGCACTTGCTGCAATGCAGTGCACTATGCACTATTAGGAGCAGATAAGGAAAAGTATAGTGAGCTCCCTCAAGGACCCACTAACAACAATTTTTGATTATTTTTCAACCTGTGATTTCGCATCCTTCAGGTACCTTACTGGGGTAACCCGAACGAGCGCAAGATCCTCCGCCAGTTTTGGGAGCGTCGGGACCTGCACACCAAGGAGGCCGCCTTCCACGTGGTCATCACGTCCTACCAGATAGTGGTGGCCGACGTGAAGTACATGAACCGCATCAAGTGGCAGCACATGATCCTGGACGAGGCGCAGGCCATCAAGTCCTCCGGCTCGCAGCGGTGGAAACTGCTGCTCGGGTTCAGCTGCAGGAACCGGCTGCTGCTATCCCGTGAGACTAGGATTGGTTTATTATTTTAACCACCTTTAAGAGCATGCCACACCACGTGACTCGCAACCGCTTTCCCATTACAAACGTATTCCTCGATTTCCTCCCTGGGATTTAACATTAGAGCAATGATTTTTTCACACTTTTTAGATGAGATATTGTTTTATTTTTTAAATAATTTATTTATCTCCTTTAACAATATTATAACTTGTGCATAATTAAGTCCCCTTGTCTTTTTTGTTTTTCAAAACATCTAAGTAATTTAAATGTTCTAAATCTTAATACAATTTTTTTGCAGGAACACCCATCCAAAACAGTATGGCGGAATTGTGGGCTCTGCTACATTTCATAATGCCGACACTTTTTGATTCTCACGATGAGTTCAACGAGTGGTTTTCCAAAGACATTGAGAGCCACGCAGAAAACAAAACAGCCATTGACGAGAGTGAGTAAAAAAATAATAATTTCTAAGAGTTTTAATACCCTGTACATTTAAAAAAAATTATAATCGGATGTTATTTTTGCAGAGCACTTATCACGGTTACACATGATCCTCAAACCATTTATGTTACGAAGGATAAAGAAGGATGTGGAAAATGAACTTTCAGACAAAATTGAGGTTATGGTGTATTGTCCTCTTACAACACGACAGAATCTCCTCTATTTTGGTATGTTTTTACTCTGAATTCTCCATCATAATATCTATACTTTCCGTTCTATATTAATTTATGTTTTAATTTATGCTCTCTTTTATAGATGTAAAAAATATATTAATCAGTATTTCTAAATGAACTGAATGAACCCATCGGCATAGCGGCTACAAATATTTCTAAATAAAAAAAAAAGCATAATTGTTCATTATTTTGACCCAAATTTATTTACAATCGGTACAGCTAAGATCTGACTACAAGTATAAAATAGTTGGGGCATTTTGTAGCATTTCTTATATGCACATTTTTCAAAATATAAATATGCAGATGGGTTAACTCGCTGTTATTTTATAAAGTGTATGCATTTCTACATAATATGTCAACGTAATAATACTAACTTTGAATGTTTTTTTTTAGCCCTAAAGAAAAAAATTAAAATTGACGATCTTCTTCACTATTCAGTAGGAGGAGAGCCAGGACACAGTGTAGATAAAAAAACTTTACCTCTAATCTTATGAATCTAGTCATGCAATTCAGAAAGGTAAGCCATTTTTATATTAAAAAAATAGGTTCAAAATCATCAAATGAAACTATATATTTATTTAGTTGTTTCTCACAGTTAATTATGATTTGATTTTTGCTATAATACGAAAACCTCATATAGAATCTGTAAATTACTATCTATTTTGGTGGGGGTGACCATCTCATGACAGTTATGCATTTTATGAAAATACGCATGTGGTTATATCTTATAAATTGGTGTTTATAGTATTATTCTAAGCGACCCACAATAAAACAAAAGTGACCCAATGACAGTAGCAAAAATGTATTTTTTTGTGCTCTGGCACGATATCGCCTGCAAAAATTATTTTACGGAAAAATTTAAATTTTTAAAGTAAATTATTTTATTATTTGATTACTCGATTTTGGGTTGTTACTGTCAAATTGTAATGTAAAATAAAGCATTATACCAGGGTTATTTTTTAGTCAGTTAACAAAAAAAACCCTGAATTCAGTATCGTTAATAGAACCCATTTCAATAAATAAAAACATGTACTTTTTATTTTCATGATTTATTATTTTTATTCCTATAATTTTTACAAATTAACGCTCACCTATCCACAGAAGGGGAAGGAGTGCGCGCGGTGGGGTCGCGCAGTCACTGTCCCCATTAAGGGCGGTGGGGTGGTGGGGGGGGGTGCACTTTCTTTTCTTTTTATTTGGAGAAAGGACATGTTTTTTTATTGAAAATGGTTCCATTAACGATACTGAATTATATTTTTTTTTTTGTTATACCTGACTAAAAAAAAACCCTGTATATTTGGGAAATGAGCTTGTAAACCAAAATTTTCTAAAAACTTAAAATTTGTTTATTATTTATTTACTACATTTCACATTTTGAACAAGGGATGGCGACTCAACAGTAGAGACCCATGCTCTTCCCCGACTCACTAGAAAGTCTGTGTCGAGTCAGGGCATCACATTGTAGTACGTACTAAACATAATTGAATTGATTGTATAATAAAACCAAGTTTGAAAATTTCGCTTTACAAAACAATTTTTTTGCATACCACTTTTTAATAACTACATTTTTTTGCATAAATATATAACACGACCCATTAGACTCGACACCGACCCTTTTGCTAAAAAATATATATATATATATATATAAATTAATTATTTGATGAGTATGTATCCGAGTTATTAACGCTTGCACCTATTTTCTTAGGACGTTTTTTTTTTTTTTTCTTCATTATTTTTTAGGTTTGCAACCATCCTGAGCTTTTTGAAAGAAGGGATGTAAAATCGCCGCTCTTCATAAAATGTGACGAGTATCTAGTTCCAAAATTGATTGCCGAAGATGCTTCGCTACCACTTCCACTTCCCTCCAAACTACATTTGTTATATTAATAAGTTCTCCATATTTGCTAAGGAATATATACATAGGAATTTATTTAATGAGGATCGCTCACGGGGGACGTTTGGTTTCTCAAGATTGATTGACATTTCCCCGGAAGAAATTTATAGTATAACTCTAGGAGAATGGTTTAGTTTGTGAGTATTCAATTTGTTATTAAATTTGGTTATTTGCCTACCATGAAAAAAATTAAGCAATTAATTTTTCAATTCAGTAAATTTCCAAAAAAAATATTAAGTAATTGGCTAATAAAAATATGTACTTAACTTCAATATCAATACATAGATGTCATTAGCAACGCGCTTGTGGGTTTTCATCATGTAAATATAGTACTTAACTTAATATCAATAATAATATATTATATAATAATAATTTATTCCAAACCTTGAGGTGGGGAGTGCAAGCCTCTAAGGTTCATTAAAATGTTACCCTTGGGTGTGGATATTTGCTAGTAAGCGGAATGGGGAATGTTGTAGTACGTCAAGTGGCCACTAAACCCAGCCAATGACAGGTCATAAGCCCTGTAAACGCTCGAAATTACACTTCATCTCTGTAGAGATATAAAAAAAAAATAATTAAAAAAAGAAAGCGTAGTATTCAATTTCTTAGTTTTCATTTATAATTTTGTCATTTTCATTCAAATATTTTTTAATGCTGTGATACATTTTTGGAAAATGCACACCTTGGTGATGGCGTCCATGCTAGGTGATATTTCCTGTATTGAATAATTTTAGTTTGCGTAAATATAAATATGATTCATCCTAAATTATTTCGAACTTTTTTGTACTGTAAGAATGCCTTATTACTCTTATTAGGCCTATTTTTTTAAACTTTGAATATTATTTTTCAGAATAATTTATATGTTAGCAGCCCACGAGTGTTATGAGAAAGTCAGACACAGACAGCTGTGGTGGACGGAGAGAGAAGACGACGGTGTTAAGGAGGAAGCTGGTCTCACGTCCGGATGCTCCCAATCCAGCAATTGTTACTACAACGCCGTACTGAAGAAGCACCGACTAGTCATATGTCCCAACGGAAACACCATCCAATTCTCTAAAAGAGACAGTCCAATCTGGGACGGTTTATTGTTCACGGATTCTATGTCATCAGCAGGTAAATAAAAAATATACTACTACTGCTATTACTTTTCCTTATCCGTATCCAATGGTGCATAGGGCACTGTCGGTACACCAAGTGCAGTGTCTCATGATCATTTTATTACATGAAGGTAGGATGATCAGTCTTACGCTTCAATACCAGTCCAAGGTATCTTGCATGAAATATCAATATGTAAATAAATATTTCCTGTTGAATCCCTATAGGAATCGAACCCGCGACTTCATGCACGGTAGCCAAATGCGCTACCACTATGCTACGAGGTGGGTAGGTAGTTGTAGTGCTATGGTTGTGGTTAGCGCGTAGAATTACTATGCACGAGGTTGTGGGTTTGATTCCTGTAAAATGTGGTTTTTACATTAATATTTCATGTATACGTTGGATTGGCACTAAAGCACTACAATAAAATGATCAAAATGCACTGCACTTGTTGTACCAATGCAGTGCTCTATGCGCCATTGGGTGCGTAAAAGTAGTTAGCGGATGCAGCACAAAGCTATTTCATAATTTTATTTAGTTTCTATAATCAAATTGTATTGATTTTCCAGGCCCTATGTACTTCACCCACACGGACCATCATATTCACAGCATGGCGGAGACCATGGAGCATCGCTTGATCCGGAGTAAGCACGCCTCTCCATCCACTGTGACCGTGCCTCCGAATTCTCCCTCTGCGCTCATCAAACTGGAACCAGATAGCTTACAGTTACCTACTTCTCCAAAGGTAAAATGTTGGTCCAGCACTACAATCACCGACATATCGCACCACAAATTCTATCCAGCACATAAATTGTCAAAAATGAACTAAGAATAACACGTTACAGCTCACACAAACTGCCACATTTCTGTCTAAAAAACATGAATCTATGTTTTACCTATGTAGGGATATTAAATTTTCAAAAATTCTGTTTTAATGGAACACCACTGTAATCTAACCGGATGGCCATATTCAAGAGTGGCGAGCGGTTATGGTAATAGCGTTGGGGGTAAATATCCAATATATTTATGCATCCAAAATTCAATGTTTAAATACATTGGATTTTTTTTGCTCAACGCTATCACCGATCTGTGAACGTGGCCTTCCCGTAAATAACATTTTTGCAATTTCTTTTATGTTTCCTTTTTTGAGTTAGTGCAGTTTAGCATTCATGTTGCAATATCTACATGTAGATATATCGCAGTTGTGACGCGTGTATTACGGAAATTGGTAAATTATCAGAGGTTTTACCGATTACCTTCATATATGTTGGTGATCACAGTGCAGGAATGAAACTATAAGATAAAAATGCTTCAAGTTCAATTTTAAATTATGTATAAATGTTTCAGAAAACGCCCACAAAGTTGATACTGGCTCGCTCGGCTCTTGGCTCCATCCCTGAGTGCGCCCCTCCCAGTTGCAATCTTCACCTGGTTCCGGAGTTCCCGTTCCACCAGCGACCAGTTACCATCCGTCCCTGTTTAGCGACGCCGCTCTCCTCCTTCGTGTACTCTTCCACTGTCAAGGTATGTATCGGCGTATCGCCTTTCAGTCAGTAAAAAGTGAATGATAAATTAAGTAACTACAACTACTCCTTTCTCTTATCCACACCTAACATTGGAAGTGCAGGGTAATTTGTGTATAAGGAAAAAAGTATTCCCAATTCAGGAAGGAATGAAAGGGATCTATCACTCCTTCCATCCACGTTTTCCAGCGAACTTCTTGATATTGTCCACTCGTCACATTAGTGGACTTTCTTGAGGCTTCAAGTTTCTTTCATCTATCATCAAGCCATCAACTCATTTCCACTTTAAACAAGCGATTATTTTTATCATGTGCAAAGTTATGATATTATATTTGCTGTTAATCTTTTAACATAGGTGCATTGCGGAACTAGGCATGTGTATTCATGCTCTAGGGCTGCCAGTCACCGCTGGACGCTGAGAGAGCGGACGTGTGCGCGAGGGGTAGCCCTAGCGCCTCCTCCGCGTCCACCGCCTACAGCTTCTGTACTATCTGTTCCTGGTAAGTCCGATCCAAGTCATATATGTCATTTGGTTAAAGTATAAATTAATTAAACTTTTTACTTACATAGAATATGTCTATATTTGTGCTTGATAAAGTGTTTTTGTGATTAGGGATGTATGCTGTAGCATAATATATTGAGGCTGGCAGGTGACAGAAACCGGTGGACAGATCGAGTGCTTTGTTCGGACCAATCCTAGAATGATGACTCGTGAAAAATCAAGTTGTTTTCTGCAGTCATTTTATTCGTGTGTTTTTTCCGGATTGTTCCAGATAAACAAACTCTGGTTACGGATGCAGGAAAACTGAATGTGCTGGACGGACTGCTCAAAAGACTTAAAGCACAAGGGCACAGGGTGCTCATCTACTCGCAAATGACAAAAATGATTGACCTGTTAGAAGTAAGTACCAGACATACATTGTTATTTTTCTAGTATGTACCTACTATTATTATCTCTTTGTGTATGAAATATATCCAACAAACCATGTCTTTAGCTGTCTCTAGTTTGGTGAAAAAAGTAATGATTTAAAGAAATACTCCGTTTTTTTAGGTATATATTATATTTTTTTAATTCTCAGAAATAGGGTTATTAAAATTATGTAGTGAAATAATATTTTAAAAATAACACTAATACTGGAAGGCCTAAAGACCAACGCAAAAACATAAAATAGGGTTATCTCCATCATCTATTAAAGAGTCTTCTTTTTAATTTTTATATGTATTATTTCCCTTTTGCAATTAACTTTTTGTTTTCACTTAACTAGTTAAAACCACTCTTTTTCGCTTTGTTTTAAGGAGCCTCCCTGGATCACAAGTCTCGTATCCATACATTTTGTATGAAATGCTCAGCGCTGTGATGAATCATATAAGCCCTTGTTTCCATTAATTGGCATTTTACTGTGGCTCCATCCCATATACACGACTTTAGTTTGACAGAAACATTTTTTTTTCTTGTACTTAACTTCTAATTTGTCTTATTGGCGCAGGCATATAGAACCCTTATACTCATGGTATTTAGGCCCTATTTTATTGCAATTCAGTTATACTAATCTCTAATTTTATGCTTGAGGATGCGGTATTTCTCTTTATGCTACTAAAATATTCAGGGGTATTGTTTTGTTATTTAAAACTTGCCGATAAGCACCACAAGCGTTTGAGTACTAATACCATTCCCGTATGAAATGTGTTAAGAAGACTCGTTAAAAAAATTAATATTTTTTGTCAATTTTATTTTCTTGATTCTGTTGAAGTTGTTGGCGGTCGAGGAAAAAAAAGGAGATTTTTATGA